>CAIGRF010252396.1:6960-18679 GCA_903798235.1 Fraxinus ornus
AAAGTGCCGAAGAAGGAAGCACATCAGTGCAATACACTATTGCATCGAGTTACTAAAAGGGACGTCGGTCCCTCAAAAGTGCCGAAGAGGGAAGACTCGAAGGCGCACAACTGTAAGGCGAAAGGCCTAATGTACATTGATGTGAAGATCAATGGGAAGCCAATCAGGGCTATGATCGATACTGGTGCAACGCACAACTATCTCGCAAGTTCCGAAGTAGAGCGGCTCGGACTTGTTCTGGAAAGAGGTAAGGGGAAGGTGAAGGCAATCAACTCTGTCGCTCAACCAATAGCGGGAATAGCAAAATCGGTACCGATCAAAGTAGGTCCCTTCGAAGGAAGGACGAATTTGTTGGCAGTTCAGATAGATGGTTTCAAGCTCGTTCTAGGATTGGAATATTTTCGGGATACAAAGACAGCAGTGTTGCCGCATTCTGACTCATTAGTAATGATGGGTAGCAAACCATTCATTATCCCCACACAGGTTGGGAAAACATGCAAGAAGGGCATTTCAGCCATGCAATTCAGTAAGGGTTTTAAGAGGAATGAACCCTCATTTTTGTGTACTCTTCGAGTAAAGGATATCGAAGAAACAACTGACTCTATTCCAACGTTTATCACAAGCCTAAGGAAGTTGAAGACGACTTGTCGGATGAGTTACCAAGGAAATTGCCACCAAGGAGGGACATTGATCGTGAGATTGAACTTGTTCCGGGTGCGGTGCCAAACCTCCCACCAAGGCACCATACCGTATGGCTCAGCCGGAGCTTGAAGAGCTTCGAAAACAAGTGGGAGAAGTGTTGGGAAGTGAGACATCTTGGAGTACACTTCTCCAATACTACAATGTGCATACTACTGGCCTCAAAGGCGAGACGATATTGCAAGATATGAGAAAACTTATCTTGTTCGTCAGTTAGATGTGGTAGATCATCAGAAAAAGGCAGGCTTACTGGAGCCCCATTCCATCCCGAATAGATCAGTCAAGAGTGGATCGATGGAGTACATTGGTGGATTGCCAAGAGTTGGTGACTTTGGCACTATCATCATCGAGGTGGCCCGATTAGTTAAAGATGCAACTTTTACCACAACGCCCAAGTATGTATCAACCGAAGAGACAGCTCAACTCTTCTTCGAACATATTGTCAAATACTAGGGACCGCCTATCGTCAATGATCGAGATTCTTGATTTACTGGCATATTCTGGACCGAGTTGTTCAAACTTCTTAGTTCAGTTTTGAGCATGAATTCTAGTTTTCACCCACAATCAAACGGACAGACAGAACGCTTCAATTCTATGTTAGAAGACTATTTTATGCACTTTATCTTTGCTTCGTATGAAATTTGGGTGAAACTTGCGGATATGGCTCAGATGTTTCTCAATGCTCAAAAGAGCTCTTCTCCCTATAAGAGTCCTTTTGAAATTACTACTAGCCGCAACCGTTACTCGTCCATACTGCAGATACCGATCAGAAACAGTATAAAAAGTTTGCAGATTTGAAGTAACCAGTGTTTAAAGTGATAAGATCAGAAAAGAAGGTTGCTGAAAAGATTCTTATCTACCAAACTACTCGAGCTTCTATGAAATATCTTCAAGCATACTTGGTCAAATGGAACGGATGCAACAGCGAGAAGAATACTCAATGGCTCCGAGGACGTTGCTAAAGCAAATGGGGGAGAATGTCACGGGCTGCAACTTTGCTTAAGCCCTGTGATCTTATCGTAGCCGTAGTTCGCCAACTTCAACCGCACATTGTAAATAATTTATTTAAATAGTTAGAAATTAGAAAATTTTAGTATGGTTCTTCGGCCTAAAGACGTCTACTTCCGTCAGTTGAGTTTTTGTTCCGAAGTCTATTATAGGGGGTATTAGTCTTTCAAACATTTTCAAGCTTTTTAGTATTCGCCACCTGCATTAGCCATTGTAATTTTCTGCTTTCATCTATTTAATGTTCAGCTTTCTAGCAATCAATGATCAAGTTTATTTCAACGCATTTCAATCTCATGTTGTAAGCTTTCTTTAAATTGTGATCAAATTTACTTTCGTCCTGAAACGACCGAGAGAAGGCCGAAGGTAGTTTAGTGGAACAGACTACTGCCACACGGTGTTCCCTTTATGTGCTAAGAAAAGGTAAACCGTGAAACGTGGCCTCGCGGATATCGGGTTTGTCGGATTTTTTTGAGTAGAATCGGCTAAAAGAAGAGGTAGACTAATACTAAAATGGTTTTAGGTGATTGCTATGTATTTTATATCATTGGATTTGCTAGTATATGTAGCTTAGATATAGTACAATGTTGAAAATGGATTTGAACGGATTTGTGTAGACCCCAAGATTATTGAGGATAAAAATTATCATGTTGGTATTGTTGTATCTATAATTTACTAAGCATTAGTTTGATGGACAAAAGAAATTCTTCACGCTAATACCATCTTAACTACAATATATAACATTCAATATTTTCATTTCAGTTCCAATTTTCCATTTTTATGAAAGAAAGGGAACTACGATAACCCTTACTGTAAAAATATTAGACATCAACCTAAAAAGAAGACATTGGCTGACCAAATGAAGCCATCCAACACAGGAAAAGTGAAAAATGAAGAGGCAAAGTCAAAGTCATGTATGAGAATGAGAAAGACTCCCAATTTTCTCGCTGAATTTTGGTCAAATAAAGAGAGTAGAAGTTTAGAATTGAAGGAACCAATTAGTTGGGCTACAATGAAGCTCATAACATATTGAAAAGACTCTTAGCAACTACTTACTATTACTCTATAAGTGATGTTCGAGTTCCAGTACCCATTGGTTTATATACAAGATTTCTAGTTTTATTGTTCATTTTAGCTTCATTTTCCATGTGCCTATCCACACAGTTGTGAACTGGACAGGTCATATTTCATTTCGTTTTCGGCTAACAATCCGTTAAATGTAATCCATGCATGATTACCAGTTAAAATCAAAATGTCATCAAACATTCTATTTTTTCTTTAGTTTGGTGGATTTCTATCATTATGTGTTTATCACAAGTGCTATTGGAAAATATAAGTTAAATACTGATAAAGGGGAGATGATAGGGATACTTATTACAAATTTCCTTTTTTCTTATAGCTAACTTAGATAAAAGTTGTGATAAATTGATAACAATAGAAATCCACCAAACTAAAGAAATATACATGCAATGCTCCATTTACTTTCGGAATCCTTTTGGGCTGAAATCTGAATCTATCAACATTTTTGAAAAAACAAATCGTTTATGTATAAAGTACCTTTTTGCATACTGTAAGTTTGCTACTCTACGTCACTACAAATGACATTTTTTCAATTCTAATAAGTAAGCAAAGAACTTTATAAAGGATTTTTCTCAAAGCGGCAATAATCCTTAGCTCTTATTTGTCTCCCTCTAAAATAAAACTCTTTAATTTTCATGTTATTTTTAACCACACATTTACACAATAAAATGTAAATCCAAAACTTTTTCCTACTTTTTATTCACACATTCTAAAAAAAAAAAATTCACTATTTAAAACATCATTTTCTCAATAATGGCCATTTCTGCAATGTGAAACAGAGTTAAGGAAATTTTATTTGTGATAAATTCAATGGAATTTAGTCATTAAATATTAAACCTCGGACGACGAGTTGTACTTTAATTGGGTGAGTTTAATCTATGATACTCGGACTCGGGTATGGGTACATATCTAAGTGTCAGATCTTTTATTTTTTAAAATATAAGATTTGGGGACATGGCTAAAAAGCGTCCAAATTTCGGACGCGAGTACGTAGGTATGCCTTCACTAACCCAAAATGTCATTTTAAATAGATCAAAATCAATTGTTTACATAGAAAGAAATGAGTATTGAACAAAATGTTATGAAGAATAAAATTGAATTTTGGGATTTCGTTTTCAATTATGGGAAGTTAATTACTAAATGTTATATAAAATAGAAAATGAGGGACTTGATTGCAATTTAAAATTAGTGGAACACTATGTAGCACTTTATGGAACATATTTTCATTTTATCCAAACAAAACTCTAAACTACCGATACTGAGAGGGAAAAAGGGGAAAAAGAAAAGAAAAGGAAAAGAAGAAGAAGGGTAAACTTAATGCCACCGCCTTTCTCCACCTTGTCGGCAGTGGCGCTAGGTTTATAGAGACTAGAAATGAGAAGACGAAAAGGGAAAGAAAAGGAAAAAGAAAAGGAAGAAGAAGAAGCAAAAATAGCAAAATGTCCGGTTGAAATTTGGAGGATCTGACACATTCCAAATCCATACACATATCCATGTCGTATCGTGTCCGACACAAGTACTCTGATCATTTCAAAGAGTCCGAGCATCAAAGAGTTCAATTAGTTAACTGATATGAATGTATAAAATTTTATATCCATCATTATATGCGTTTATAGTTGATGATACACCACCAAGATCATCTTAGTTTCTCTACTCAAATATATCAGTACTCGTCGCACCAAAGGGGCACAATAATTAGCAAGATGTAGTGACAATGGTGTGTATGTGCATAGTTCTCATCATAGAGTGAAGAATAACCTTCAACTGCATTCAAAGGAAATCTGAAAGAAATATACCTCATTTGTGGTAGTGTTCCTGAGACGAGAGTTTGACATGGTATGCAAAGAATCCAGCTAACAGCAGAGAAAAGAAGGCTAGAAACATGATAATGAGTATTTGAGTGTTGTAAGAGCCCAATAACCACTGTCATAAAACAGAGAACTATCAATAGAGTGATATAAAGAGTGAGAACGTAACAAAATTCCCAATTACTCATAGGGAACATATCCACCTATTCTTCAGAAGGGACTAACTAATCTTAATTAAGAATAGTTTGCGGATCACTAAAGTATAAAATAGAAGAAAAGCGATCGAGTTGTCTTCCTCTAACTGTAGCAGTGTCTATTTGTTCTATAGTTCTCAGCAATCATCCATAATCTCAGAGAAGATAATTTTTCAAGACTGAAAGTCAGTCACTAACTCTCTTTACCCAACTAAGCATATTGAATTTTATCTCATTAACTTTTCAATTTGAAAATAGAAGACTTTGGACCTTACTACACTTTTTAGTCGAATTAGGCTAGAACAAGTCTGCAACGATGGGAAATGGATCATATTATCAAGATATAAATATCCATTGCCAGCATTACAATTTCTTTCAAGATAGCCATCAATAGGGATGAAAAATACACAGAGCCACTTAATCCCCAGTCTGGTATAGCTCATTGGTGGATTGTTCAAGTTTGGGATGAATTGTTTGTACTCCATAGTTTTTGCAAGAGCTAAAACAACATTCACTTACCTGTACAACATGTGGAGCCAAAGCCCTTAAAGAATTTTTAATGCCATAATACTCTGCAATGAAACAGAAATAGAAATGTTTGCTCCAACTTTTAAACAAAACTTAAGAACCAACATGAAAATGTCAGGATACACGAATTGAACCTGTTAGAATGTCGATTACTTTTAATTCTTTCAGCCTACCAGCAAGAACCAATGCAAGGGATACTATTCCATAAATGCAGATAAGCAAATGCCTGCATGAGTTTTAAGAAACATTTGAAGGAGAATCCAGATCTGAAAAGAGAAGTCTCTTAATCACAGAAAATCAAACTTGCATTTCCCTACATTTTCACCTTTAGAGATTTGCTTTTGACAAAACAGCTATGCATGTGGAAGAAGCGTTGATAATTATCCCTGTGACCTCAAATCTAAGTTGATAATTTACACTACACAATTACGTAGCACACTGATGAAACACCACATACTTTCATTCAATGACAGAAAAATGTTCATAAACATTGACAAAGATAATTCCAAAAGATTAACAAGATCTAAAACTATACTTTTCCTGGTTCTAGCAGAAATTTGGTTTATCACTCACCAAAGAATAAAAGCCATGAAGTATCTGGTGTTTCTCTCCCCAATGCAATTGTTCTGCGACAAAGATACAAAAGAAAATTCTTAAGACAATTGACATTCTTTGATAATACACAGCCCAAGGCATCCGAACTTTCATCAAGGAAGGTAAGTAAAAAGTTTAAACAAACCATCCATCCACAATGATGGTCAAACCGAGAAAACAAGCATTAAAAGAGCCCCTTAAGTATCTGAAGATCTACTGCATTGCTTTCCAATTTTTCTTTGCCAGGATTTGTCATGTATTTGCTAACTGTATGTGCCAAATTAGGTCTTGTATAGATCATAGTATACACCAGCAAATCAACTGCATTGGAATAAGGAACCCAAGACATGTAATCGATGTCTTCATCTGACCGAAGACACAAGTTAGATGATAATTTAAAGTGGGCAGCAAAGGGAGTACTGACAGCCTTCGCATTCACCATATTGAATCTTTCAAGCACCTTCTCAATATATCCATTTTGACTCAAATACAATATGTCAGTCTTTCTATCCCTCAAGATTTTCATACCAAGAATCCTCTTTGATGCACCCAAATCCTTCATATCAAACTCTTTACTGAGTTGAAACTTCAATTTTCTGACCTCTACTTTATCTTTGGCTACTATGAGCATATCATCAACATATAATAAAAAATATGTAGTCGATCAACTATCTTCTTTTCTAAAGTACACACAACTATCGTAATTACATCTAAAGAAACCATAAGTAGTCATGTATGAATCAAATATCTTATACCACTGTCTCGATGACTGCTTTAGTCCATATAAGGACTTCTTCAACAAGTACATATAGTCTTCTTTTCCAGATACCATGAACCCCTCTAGTTATTGCATGTAGATGCTCTCTTCAAGTTCTTCGTGTAAGAATATTGTCTTGACATCCATCTATTCAAACTCCAAATCATTCTTAGCCACCCCTCCAAGTAAAGCCCGTATGGAACTATACTTCACAACTGGTGAGAACACATCTGTAAAATCAACACTTGGAATCTGACTGTATCCCTTGCCACAATCTAGCCTTGTATCTAGCATCTTCAATCCCCAATGTGCTTCCTTTCTTTTGAACACTCATTTGCAGCAAACAACATTTTTACCTCTAGGTAATTTTACCAAGTCCCAAGTGTTATTTTTACTAAATGACTTAATTTCCTCCTGCATAGCAATCATCCATCTGCTAGAATCACTGTAACTGACTGCCTCTGAATATGTAGCTGGCTCCTCAGTGGAATCAATGCCTTCAACCACACTCAATGCATAAGCTACCAAAGCTGCTTCTTCATACTTCTTTGAATGTCTAATCTGTTTGCTCAGTCTATCCTTAGCTATAGAATACTGTGGTATTGGTGGTGTAGGCAAAGTAGGCAAGATATTATTGTTTGTCAACCCCGAACTAGGTTGATATGTAGTAGACTGTTCTGCAACCTCTGATTGTTCCTCTAAACCAATTTCCAACTCTACCCGAGTTGAATGATTCTGATCCTTAGTTTTATCAAAATCCCCAAGAGGTGAACCACGAACATAGTAAGTTCATCAAATACTACATCCCTACTAACTACCACATTTCTTGTCTCGAGACACCACAATTTATACCCCTATCATACCTTATTTATACCCAAGAAAGATGCATTTTCTTAATCTAGGCTCTAACTTCTCATTATCCACATGAGCATAAACAGGACACCCAAAAAATTTCAAATCAAAATAGCAAGAATGTTTACCAGACCATACCTCTTCTGGTGTCTTTTTATCAATGGCAATTGAGGGTGAGCGATTAATCAGAAAACAAGCTGTAGTGGCAGCTTCAGCCCAAAAAGATTTAGGCAATCCAGAATTTGAAAGCATACAACGAACCTTTTCCATCAACTTAGGCTCCAACTTCCCATTATCCACATAAGCATAAGCTGGACACCCAAAAATTTTCAAATTAGAATAACAAGAAGGTTTACCAGACCATACCTCTTTTGTTGTCTTTTTATCAATGGCAATTGAGGGTGATCGATTAATTAGAAAACAAACTGTAGTAGCAACTTCAGCTTAAAAAATCTTATTCAACCTATAATTTGAAAGCATACAACAAATATTTTCCATCAAAGTTCTATTTATTCGTTCTGCCACACCATTCTATTGAAGAGTTCCAGGCATTGTCAAGTGTCTCGAGATACCTTCAGCCCTATAGAAGATATTGAGTTCATCTGAACAAAACTTCAAACCATTATCTGTGCGTAGACGTTTCACCTTCTTTCGAGTATGCTTTTCTACCAATGTTTTTCACTCCTTAAAGGTCCCAAACAAATCACTATTCTGCTTCAAGAGAATACTCAAACTTTCGTGGAGAAATCAGCAATCATTGTCAACAAGTAATAATGGTCTACTTTTGATAGTACCCTGGCCAGTTCCCAAAGATCTGAATAGATATATTCAAGTATTTCATTTGTGTTGTGTCTTCCTTTCGTGAATCTGACTTTTTTCTATTTTCCAAAGACACAATGCTCACAAAAGTTTATTTTTATAGTCTTGTGCCCATCAAGAAGTCTCATTCTACTCAACTCCGCCATGCCATTCTCACTCATATGCCCGAGCCGCATATGCAAAAGTTTTGTAATTTCATCATTTGTTAAAAAAGAAGTAGAAACTAGTGCATCCCCAATTACTATAGAACCATGCAAATGTACAATTGTGTAGAGCTTTTATGTCCCTTCATGACAACAAGAGCACCTCGGCTCACCTTCAAAACTCCACCTCCATCAGTGTATTTATAACCCTTTGAGTCAAGTGCACTCAAAGATATGAAATTTCACTTCAGTTCTGGAACATGCCTTGCATCTGTAAGTGTGCCCTGATAGCCCCATTGAACATCTGATTCTAACTGTACCAACTTTGACAATTTTGCAAGATACGTTGTTTTCCATAATCACTGTATCTCTCGAAACTCATTTATATGTTGAAAACCAGTCCCTGTTGGAACACATATGAAAAGTACAAGCCGAGTCTAGAACCTATTCCTTACAAGGTTTGGAATCCATGTTAGAAATCAAAAGAAGTTCTCCTTCACTTTTCTCATCTACCACAATATCAGCCTTTGCTGTGTTAGCGGGTTGCTTCCCTTTCCCAATAGCACCAACAGTTTTATTTCTATTTTTCAAGGCATAGCAATCAGCTTTAATATGCTCATTCTTCTTATAATAGTGGCATGTCTTCTTAGCATGTATAGATTTTGAGTTGTCCCTCATATTTCTGTCAAGATTCATATCTTGATTTCTCCCACACACAATCAAGCTTTTGGAATGATTCTCATATCCTCCAGCAAGATGTCTCATCTTCTCCTTAGATAGTAGAGCATTATAGACCTCCTCCACGGTGAGAGTATCCTGACTATGGAGAATGATATCTCTAAAAGTCACATACGATGGTGATAGAGAACACAACAACATCAACGTCAAGTCCTCGTCATACTTAACTTCCAATATCTCCAAATCGGCCACGATTTCTTTGAACATAGTTAAGTGATCATCCAATGACACAACTTCAGACATTCGATGAGAATACAAGCGTTGTTTCAAGTATAGCTTGCTGGACAAGCTCTTTCTCATGCAAAGCTGCTCCAACTTCAACCAAAACACAACGACACTTCTCTTCTTTAGAACATCCTGAAGAATTTGATTTGAAAGATCTAGATGAATTTACGATTGGGATTTCCGATCCATACACTAATTTCCATCATGCATCCAGTTAGCAGGCATCCTATGAAAGCCAAGCAAGGCTTCATCCAAATCCATCTACACTAGAATCGCTCGCATCTTCACTTGCCATAAGGTCAATATTGTGTTTCTATCCAACATCGAAATATCATATTTCATTATCGCCATGCAAAACAATCAACATTGCTTTGATACCAGTTGTTATGAATTTTATATCGCAAGATAATGATGATGATGAAATAAAAAAGACGAAAATAAACACAAAAAATTACGTAGAAACCTAATATAGGAAAAACCATGGGCAGAGGAAAAAATTCACTATAATCAATAGTAATTATGTTTACAATATCAAGATCTCAATGCTCTCAATTGAAATCTAAGCTCTCTAAATCTCAAGATGTTGAATAATTATGTATTTAGTTACAATGTTGAAAAAATATATATATATAAATCTCAATCCTTGATGAAATTTGATCTTCATTAATTTGGACTCCTAAAAACCCAATAGACTTCTTTTATTCTACAAACTTAAATAACATGGAATTTGGATCATACCACAACATACAATGTATCAGCATACAAATATCGGCCATAAGATTGCCATTAACACCTGTGAAGTCCACTTAAGTAGTATACAAGAATGTAGCTTAAAGATGACGTTGTAATGGAGTAATAAGCAGCTACAATAATACCCAAATACATGATCTGCATTCGGACAGAAAAGAGGCTAACAAATATTTTTCGACCATAAGGTTAAAAACAAAGAAGAAACAAGAAAAAAAATGTTCATTTTTCCTCGACCTCATCTTCTTATTTGGAATTAAAAAAGCTAATCCTCTCTGGGAATCTTTGGCACAATTTGAATTTTTTGAAAAATGTGATTCTGTACTTTTCTTTTTTTGTTTAGCTAAATTTTCTAACTCGTTTTTTCAGCTTAAAGTTTGGAGAGCTATCAAACCAACCAAAAGCGATGCATAAGTAGGATATGGCACATCGCAAAACATTTTAGTAACCAAGCACAAAAGCTATTTAGGATACTGAAATACGTTTATAGACAAATCGCTTGGTCTTATAAACACTTTCTCCTCTTTTATCATGCAGGTTCTCCGAGGGTCCAGTCCTGACTAGACCTTACACATGAAAAGGAGTTGAAATTCATATCTACATTCTTTTTCGCGTGAAGTACATAAAGCTTTTTAAGGCGAGGAAGATGATTAACTATTCAGAAATTTTGACCAAGTACTGAAGTCAATTGGACTAAGGATATAACTCTTGTTAGAGCAAAATGGAAGAATAGGATTTATGTAGCTACCTCAAAATTAGTATGGTATAAGCCACAAGGTTCTTTCAAGTGTGATAGGAATGTAAAATGAATATTTTTCCCTCCTTATATTATGCGCTCCTATGTTTATTTTATACCAAAATGTACTCATTACACTCATATTTTGATTTAGGTGGCAATTCTATAGATATGACGTAATTTGGAACAAATATGTGAAAAGAGATCAAAGTGAAAAGAAATGAAAGTTCAAGGACTAAAGTGTAAATATTCTAAACTTATTTCTAACTTTATGATGAAGATTTGAGAGTGTTAGAGGTCAATTGGATGAAGCAAGGATTCAAATGGATGAAATATAGCCAAGATATAACCACATATCAACTTTCAAGCTGAAAAGTTTTGCATCTATTTTCAGCCTCATATTGGGACCAATTTTAGACATGGAAAGTGATCGAATTCGAAGATAGTTTCTGAAGCAAAATTGTAGTCCTCTGAGTTAGATTTCTACATATCTTGAATCACCTCAATTGGACATCGTTAGAGAACGTTATGGCTAAAATACTGAAGGCTGTCCGGGAAGAAGTTTCGTAAAACCATGCAACCGCAAGCCTCTAATTCAATGCGGCCGCACGGACCACTTCCGAAAGTTTGAGGGCTGAGTTCATTTATTCCATGCGGCCACAAGCCTCTAAACCATGCAGCCGCATGGTTCATTTCCGGGACACGAATTTTGGTTTCCGAACTTAAGTCAACTACCTATGGAAACAACTATAAATACATATTTTAAAACCCTAGAACACAACCAGAACATACAA
>CAIGRF010252399.1:0-19901 GCA_903798235.1 Fraxinus ornus
TTGAACGATCCGTATACTTGCGGTAATCAAAGTCGAATATATTTTTGGCGTGTCATACCGCTTTGCAAAATTAGACTTAGTGTATAACTTCTGAAAATGTTCTCAAACTTCCTTTGTTGTTTCAAACTTTACTATCTGTGTACCAATTGATTGCTCAACAAAATTATGAATCCAAGTAAGTATTTTCACATCATTTGATTCCCAATTATCCAACTCTGTCACATAATTCTCAACAGTATTCTTGGGTTTCACAATGGTTCCACTAACATAACCCCACAATCTTTTTCTCTTTAGAAAACTTCTCATCACAGTACTTCAATATGAGTAATTTTTACCATTTAATCTGACGCTAATGGATTGAAGTGAATCATCTCCTTCAGTTGACATCATAAAGTTAACAAATAATCAACTACGAATCAACGAAATTACCCAATTCTAAGGAAAATCAACGACAACCAAGCATCACCAAAAATTACAATGAAATTGGTATTATTTTCTCTATTGCTACATGTGTCTCCATGCGTAATTTTTTTCTCTCTGCCGTTTTCTATTTTTGCTTTTTTTTATTCCAATTTTCCGTCAGCAACTTCTTCATGTTTTTTTTTTCAATTTCTAGCCTCTGCGTCCGTCTTATGTGTGTATTCAAAATGGACTCCAATATTTCCTTTTTTCTTTTAGCTGGCAGCAAGTTCCACTCAACTATAGGCTCTGATACCATGTCAACAACATGAGCTACCTTGAACCAGTATAGTTAATCAATTCAAAGAGAATAAAAGAGAAGAGACGAAGAAAAAAAAGAGAGGAAGAATCAATAATATATTGAGCCTTCAAAAACTAGGTTTTCAATGAAATACATAAGTTTATATATTACAAGAAAAATAAACAAAAAGGAAACTAAATATTATGCAATAATATTATATAAGTATTATGCAATAATATTATATAAGGCTAATACAATTAACATAACGAGTGACAATTTACAATTACGTTTATGTCAAAATTAATGCAAAAGAAAAACAACAAAATCCCACTTTATTCCCTAATAAACTCTAGAAATTTGATAGTAAGAAAAAGAAAACTAAATTGCTGTTGTGAGTAGTGGACATCCATGTGAAAGTTTTAAATTATTTAGATGCACGTGCGAAATTACACAATTAAAAGCAATAAGTCACTTTTAATTATTTTTAGATGGTTAGATCATACAAGTCAATTTATCTTAAGTTTGAATACAACGATCAATAATTAAAGCAATAAAGAACACCAAAGATGATCACTAAGAAACACCAACTGGGTAAAAATTTCGAACATTTTGTTAGTCAATAATCCACTATAAATCGAAACAATTTACGGTAAGGTCCAAACACGTCCACCCCGTAGAACTTCTGACATCAATTCAAGCAGTCTTCCTTGATCTTATTGGAGGTGTGCTCGTTTAAAACAAATTCCAACTCTGGACTGCGTGCTCATGACGCCAGATCTCAACTCCTGGTATCTCATCTTAGTCATTTTAAGTTGGTGCTTCTACAACAGCTCCCGATCCTTGGTATCGATTTATCTCCGGTGAATTAGGTGGTTTGGTGTTTGATCAAAAAATCTTGATTTCGACTAAAGAAATCGCCAATTACAAATTTAGAAATTGCCAATTATATAATTTGGACTCAACACTATGTAAAATGGACTGACTAGAACCGGACCATCGGTGCTAGATATCATTATTCATTCATTTACGGTGGAGGTCCGTTTCTTATTTGATTTTTAGTTTCTAAGTTGAAGATTTTGAACTTGCTGGAGTTGTCCTGTTTTGAACAAGATTATGACAGCTACCTGAGTTGCAGATTTTTCCATCACTGAAATGTTAGAATCGGTTTCAGAAAAATGTTTTTCTTTATCACTTGCTTCTCTTACTTTCTCTAGCATATCTCTTACATACAAATTTTGCAAACATCCTCGATCCAATAATGAAATTTTTGTCTTTTTATTTCCTATTCAAATGGTCTTGGCCCTCTTGGACTGTGGGTAGTTCTGTGATAATCAAAGTAACTTGCACTTAAATTGAATTAGTAGAAATACTTCAGAAAATTTCCATTTCATTTCTCTATAGTGGTATATTTTGAGATTAACTCTTTGGCCCCGTTCCTAGCTCCGCCACTGATGGGGCTGCACGCCTGCACCTGCAAACACAGTAATAAGTTGTATGTATGCAAGCGGTAAGCATCGATCAGCTATGATGATGAAAGTAGCATACACACCCAAAATAAAGTTAGTTCCATGTGCTGTTTCCTTTTCTCAAACCAATGATTTTTTAATTTGAATGATGTCTTAAAAAAGCACTATGTAGTGGATTAATGCCACATCCATAAATCGAATAATGTAAAGCAACCGTGTTTTGAATATTAGACATGTTAAATAATTCAAAGAAAATAAAGTAAAGAAGAGGTTAGGGTTTTATTAAATTTGTATAATGAAATTGAATACAAAAAAAGATGCTTTAAGATAAATAAAGAGACTATATATAGGCTAAAATAAATGAAACTAAAAAGACTATTTTACCTTAATAGACAATAAAATAAAATAACACTATATTTCTTAACATCTTCCCTCAAACTCACGATGCGGTAGCTGCAAGCATTGAGAGTTTGCCAACTAGAAAATAAAAACGGGAAATAGAATGTGACTTGGTAAAGAAATCTGCAAGCTGCAAAGAAGAAGAAACAAATGACAAAGTAATTGTNACTATTCTACCATTAATAAACAATAAAGCAAAATAAAACTATATTTGTTAATATATCCCCTCAAACTCACGATGCGGCAGCTATAAGTATCGAGAGTTTGCCAACTAGAAAATGAAAACGGGGAATAGAATGTGACTTGGTAAAGAAATCTGCAAGCTGCAAAGAAGAAGAAACAAATGGCAAAATAATTGTAAGATCATTCTAAGAACCTTTTAATCTTCTCAAACGGATCATATATTACACTTTTGGTTCGTCATGTGAATTGTGTGTGCATCATGTTTTAGGTTGAAGAAAGGTACGATATAAGGCACAACTTTCGGGTGGAGCTGCAACCTAAAGCACAAAATACCGAGAGTGAAGCAATAAATCTTCAGGCCAACTACTCCGAGTGCTTTGATGATGATGGCCGCCTTAAGAGAACAGGTACATTATAAAGATCAAATCTTCGTTAGCACTAGAAATATTATATTCATGATGTCAGAGCTTGTACAAAAATGTATTTCAGATGTTTTAGACAATGCAAATTTCTAGAAAGAACAAAAAGTTTCAATTGGGAGTGAATTTCCTACGTTAAAAGTTGACGAATGTCACGAATCTTCAACCAATCTAAAAAAACACATTTATCGATAGTAAAGTATGCATTTATTATGTAGTCTTGGCAGTATAATGAACAAGATTTAAACTTTTCCTTGGTTAATGTTGTCGAGTGCTATCAAATATTTTTGCATTGATAGTTAAGGAGCTGTAGTATGCTAAATGCAACCATTAATATCTTTATTAGTCAGGAACTTTGTGGACTGCTACAAAACTGTGAAGAAAGTCACTTCTTTGAGCATTGCCATAAGAACCCCCCAATAGGGGGCCGCCTATTGTAATTCATCTCGTTGTTTCTTACCAGGTAACATTTCTTCATGAAGGGACGTTGAGATTTGAAGGTGAAGTATTATATATCTTTGTTTCGATAAGAGCAGCTGGTGTTGTACTCGATCTTAAAACGTACAAGCCCTTCAAAATTAGCTACTGAGAGGAACTATATCAGAATTTATGGAAGAGAAAAATTGAGAGAATTATGTTTAGTACTAGTGAGAGAATTAGGGAATGTGATTTTTATTAGATTTCAATGGTAATTAAGTTTACTCCCAATTATTCTTACACACATAAGCGGTACTATACAATGATCAATTCTATTTCAACTTAACGTATGAGTTGAACAGTGCTTAACTTGAGATATTCGTATTCGAGTGTATGCGTGACATAAACTTGTGATGGTCTAAGGATTAATTCTATATTACAAGCACATGGCTATGTCTAGTCGAGATTTTCTCTTAAAAACACTGAGACAGATACTTACTCGTATAGAAGAAAATAATCTAAACAAAAATCACTTCCCTCTTGTAAAAAATTGTCGTCCAGAAAAGGTAATAAGATTTTTTATATATATATCATGGTTTGCTACACGTGTCATGTAGTGATTGTTGTGATTGGTGTTTGAAATTAAATGAGTAATTGAGTGATGGAAAGAAAATTGAAGTTGCTTCAATGCTAAAGAGCATGGACTGCGACAACTTGAAGAAGCTGAAATTGATGCCACAAAGAAAAGAGAAAACAGCTGCCAACAAGAAGGCGCCCTTCAACAAAGGAAACGCCGTGAAACTTATTTTGGCCGATAATTGAGGGTGCAATGACCTAGGAGAACATTGGTTTGAGGATTAGCGAGATCGGAGTAAAATTTTGGATAAGAGTTATGGTCATCTCCGATCCTGCACCAAAACATTCCGAGTCCTCCTTTTGTCTTCACTATTGTGTTTATTTATGTTTTTTTTTTCCATTTTATGTATTAAATTTTATTAATTCATTAGGCTGTTGGACTTGATTGAGTTTTACTTCATAAATTGAGATTCGACCCAACCCGACCCGACCCGACCTCAAATTTGATTTTTCAGCTCAATTAAATATAATAATCAATTCAAACTGAACGGTTTAGATTGGTTTTTCTCTCACCCTAGATTATGAGAATGATTTTCATCATTTAGGACTATTTGTGATCAGTTTGAGTTCGTTTTTCTCCCGTCCTAGAATAAGATAAAGAACCCTTTTTTTTATTTCCAATTAGGGTGGATGATTTTAATCATTTAGGACTATTTGTGCAACACCAATAACAGTTTTGGATGAAAATCTTTCAATTTAAAATTCTAGCCCAACTTGTTACATATTGCGAGAGTAATGTGCAATTTTTTAAAATTGCATTCAAATAAACAATAAATATCAACTTTCAAACCAACTACACGTCCTCCCTACCAATGAGGATTCAGTCAATAAAGTCCATCTGCCTGTTGCAGCAATTAATGCGTTCGTATTTGATGTTGAAATTTGGTTATCATCAACTTTAGTGTCTCTTTCAACCAAAGAGCGAATAATGAAGTTCATTTTTGATATAATATCAGACAATATTTCACAATTTTGTATTTGACATTTTCAAGATCTTAGAGATGCAAGACACGATTTAATATGATGAAAACACGAGGCATTGAAAATTTCAGTCCATGTATTGTAAATTAGGTGAAAGTGAAAGTACTATAATTTTACGTAAGTTCTCCTTTTCTATTGGATAATATTACGGCGGCACGGCACACGGTCTGGACTTGAATTTGATTTGTAATAGGCTAGGCATGCTTAAAAAATTGAAAATAAAAATAGAAGTTAGGTATAGGGTTCATATGCATAATTGTTGACAAGATAATGCTAGAAAATAATAAGAGAACGGAATTGGGAAAATGAAAGGGACATAAAGTTGACCAAAAAGATAAAGACTTAAGAAAATAATTGGCTGATAAATCATGTTTCTCTGTACGTATAGTTTGGTTCTATCATAAGTCGGCAAAATGTGCCGTAAGTTAATTGAGACATTATTTACCTTTAGAATCCGTCTTGATGCTTATTTTTAAAAATAAAATATTAAAACGGAGATTAAACCCTAGAACCGAACCTGGCCTCACGCGTTGCCATCCCTAATCTAATCTATCACAAGTCCATTTGTAATGCTTATCCACCCTAACCCCGACCCACCATTATGCCCTGCCCTTATCACCCAAAATGGTCTATGTGGGCCAAAGCCTTTCATCATATCTCACCAAACTTGTTAACTTCCTTTACCAGCCATGCTTTTGCTATCTTACGCACCAAGCATATCCAACGCCCCCTCACCCCACTAACAGAAAGATGAAAAAGAAGGAAAAAGACAAAAAACAATGGGTTCAAAAGATAAAATGAAGATTAAGGGCATGTTTGGGTCGGATTAAAATTTGAAATTAATTTAAGTCTAAATCAAACAATCAATATTAACCATATTTTTCATAAGTCCCACATCTTTTCAACCACACAGTTCAAAAATTTCTATCACAATCTTTCTAAAAATCTGATTTTAATTCATACCAAACACCCTCTAAAAGGTTTACTTTTTAAATAAAGTAAATATACTTATTGAGTTATAAAGTAAGTTTTTTGTTTTGGTAATAAGATGAGAGTAAGAATCATTTTAGGAAAATGATTTTTTTCACATTAAACATAAGTTATTTTAAAGCATTTAGAGATAACCATAACTTAAAAATATCTTTACTCTTTTTTTGGGCTTAGTCCTTGGTATTTTACAATGTAATAAACCTCTGGTAGGGCATATCAAGCCATTTTGTCAAATTGGCTAATTAATTGCCTGCTTACCTGACTATTTAAGATCTTACGAGCGTTGACTTGGACGACATCTTGTTTATATATCGTCTTTTTTTTCTCTCTCTTTTTTAAATCGTATTTTACACGTTGAGTACTCACCTAATTTAGAAGACTCGTGTCATTTACAAAATTTATGAGGTCGACAGTTGTCAACATGAACAAACTTGAGAAAAATATTTAGTCGGGGAATAATTTGAATTTTTTTTTTTTAAAAGAAAAATGTCATATCTTGTACAATGTACCCATTAATTCTTAAGAGACAATTTGTGAGAATGTTTGGCAGAGGCAATTAATGCATTAATGTTGCATGTTCTGAACTAATGTAATAGGTACAAGCCCTAAGTTTCCTTGTAGTTGAGTTGGAACATTGTAGTCCATGTTTGGCCATTGTTTGAGCCTCATTTTTTTTTTTTAAAAAAAATGTATTTTTGAATATTCTTTAATGAAATAATATTATACGAAAATTCAAATTTTTTTCTTATTTTTTATCCACACGTTTTCCATCAATACATCATTCAAAAATACATTATTTTTGACAAAAATGGGGCTCAACAAGCCCGTGATGCTATTTTAATAAAATTGAAGAGATGTGTGGTTGAAAAGTTGTTAAAATTTATGAATTCCACAAAAATGTACGATTAAAATTAACTGTTAATTTTGACTTATGTTTTTATCATCTTTTTTAATTAAATCAAACGAGGACCATTTCGTTTTCTTTAAACATACTCAATACTATGCATTTTCTTTAAATTGTGTACTACTAGTTGCTAAAATAAGTTATTAATGTAACATTATTGCTTAAGCAAGATACCCACAAGTTGAAAAGTAAAAGAAAGTATTTTGATTAAAAAAAACTTATTTGGTCATAAGTAGAAATTGTTTTCTTAATCATCAGATTAAGTGGATGTAGCTCAAATCCTTCGTCAACCAGACATAATTTGCTTGTTGAACCAGATTAACGGCTACAAGTCAGTTAATTATATTGTATTTAAAAATATTTAAAATGTGGGCAGCGAGAAAGAATATTATAATAATATAGGTGCAACTAATGGAAATAGGGAAAATTGTACTACAGTGGTCCTCAATCTATTGTCTAAATTGCAAGTTGTTCCTCTATCAATTAAAAAACGCAAGTTAATCTGAGTCTCTATATAATTGCACAATTAATCCCTAACAACACAACACCATTCAAAGTTCTATTCAAGTGTCATGTGGCCTTAACACGGCTAGCTTTATGAAAGGTAAATTTATTAAGTGTTTTATCATAGAGGGTGTTTGGTGTGGATTAAAATCAGATTTTTAGAAAGATTGTTATAGAAGTTTTTGAAATGTGTGGTTGAAAAGATGTGGTACCAATGAAAGATGTGATTGATATTGATTGTTTGACTTTAACTTAAATTAAAATCAGATTTTAATTCGATCCAAACATGCCCCTAATAATATTGTCTTAATGTGAATCCCTCTACTAGTTAACTAACTACGCTTTTCACTATACAAAAATGAACAGTAATTTAGGATTGTCTCTCTTATAGGAAGTAGTGATTATCAATCAAATCGTTCTACACTTTTATAGTACTTTTACTAACCTAATGAAGTGAAGAATGGTGCCTATTTTTATGAATTGTCTTTTTCACATCACCCTTAGTCATCAATCTTATTATTTTCTATGAGAAAGCAGTATTATACATGAAATGTTCTTATCTAACCTTCAAGGTGATATTATGGTCTCATTTTTCATTATTGTGACTAGTTGTATCACCATATTTAAAAGAATGAGGATCACTTTGTTCCTTTTAGGACGATGATTGACTTGCAACTCGAACCACATGTAGGGACCAATAATTTAATTTTCTCAATTGCAATTGGTAAAAATAAATAAAAATAAAAATAGGGGGCTTAAATGAAAATTCTCCAATAAATTCAGTTGGGGCCCAAAATGGTGTGGGCTTGAGTTTGAGCTGGACATTTGTGGGACCCGCCGCCGAAACGGAGCACATGATGCCTACGTCGGGCGGCTACCAACGACCGCCCAAAAAGAGCGGAATTGGTAGCGTGACTGTAACACTGACTTCCTCCAAAACGCCCGTAGTTGTCTTTCAATTCACAACCATGCCATTATTAAATTTGACTTAATTTAAATGTCCAGACTTGATTTAAAATTGAAACAAAAACTTTTATAAGTACAAAACTTGTCTTTTATTAACCTTTTCGAATTCCAAATTATCTAAGAGTCCGTTCGACATAACTTTTACTTTTTATCGAAAAGCTTTTTTGATGAAATTATTCTACTTTATATTTAGAAATTAATTTCTAAAACTGTTTTAATTAAAAGAAACACTTTCAAAATATTAGATAAATAAGTTCAAAAGTAGATTTTGGGTTTTAAAAGTTCTTTTTGACTTCTCAAAACTCGTATCAAACAGACTCTAAATATAATAAAATAAGAATGCAATTAAATAAACCAAGAAATTATACAATAAAAAAATAATATTTTTTACTTGAAGCCTAGCTCCTTTTTTTTTTTTTCCTTTTTTTATTATTTATTATTAATGTTGTGTCATGAACATCTATCAATCAATACGTATAAGAATGGTTATTCTAACATTATATCTGTTTTTAAAAAATTAGTTTCTTTTTCTTCACCTTGAGCCTAATTGAATTTATTTCTCCATTGATAATTTGCTACTACCACTTTGTACCTGTGTTTTGATTATAAATATTGACCTACATGTGCTTGAAGTTGGTAACAAAAATGAAAATTTAGAAAAGCAAAAAAGTTGTGGTTTTAGGGTGTTCGGTGGGGATTAAGCGGGTGTTTGACTTTGACTTGAATTTTTAGTAGATTGAGATATAAATTTTTAAAATGTGTGGTTGAAAAATTGTGGGACTCACGAAAGATATAGTTAATATTGATTGTTTGACTTTGACTTTGACTTGAATTAAAATCAGATTTTGACTCGAACCAAACAGGGACGATCCACCTATATATGAATAAGCCAACATTAACATAATTTAAAATGTTTGGGACTTACTTTTAAAGTAAATCACCTTAAACATGCTCCTAATCATAGAGAATTATGTAGTTTGAAATTCTAGCTTGTATTTGGTTACTTCAACTTGGAGCAAATAATTTGTTCTCATAACAGATATTGATTAGGATGCATCCAAGCTCGACTTGACCTGGATCAAGTTTGGAGGTCACGTTTGTCCTGTCTCTCTATGGAGCGCCTCTATTGGTTGGACGTTTGTCCGCACAAATGGCCAGCCAATAGGGGGCGCATGTGTTCGACTAGGACCAGCCCTTGACAAATAGCAAAACTTGACTAACAATTTATATAAGTGGGCCTTTGGGACCCACAACCAGGGTTCCTTGTGGATCTCCATTACTGCATGTGATGCTGGTGGATGTTGGACTTTTAAGTCATACACTGTGATCAATTCCATTTTAATGAAATTTTGAAAACATTTATATATTTTTTGAAATAATAATTTTTTTGGAGAATTCATGGTTTAAAAGTAAAAAAAAAAAAAATTAGTTTATTCATAATATTATTTTATTAAAAAATGTATGGTTGAAAATAAAAAATATAAAAAAATTTGTATGAAATTAAAATGGAGTCCAATCCGGGCTATAACCCATTGATGTGATGGAGAGAGAGAGAGCAATTATTTAATAATTATTATTAGTGTCATAACCCTTAGCCCTAATCTAGTTTAATAATTCATTGGAGAAAAAAATATCCTGTGGAAGCTTCTATTGTTTCTACCTAACACAATTGAGAGCAATGTTGAAAAAGTGATCCATTTTTTCCACAAGAGAAAGGTCAATAATTTATATGCTTTCTTCTTTCAAATCTCTACCTTCTGTCCTTTTGCTTCCAACTGTTAGTGTGCCCTTCAATTAGTTGCCTTTTCAATACTTCCAAGTTTTCTTTTTCTTTTCTTCATTCAAAATAGTCTCTCTAACAACTGAGATATATATATATATATATATTGTATTAATAATAAAATTGAAGTTAAAATCATGTTCATTATTATGTACATATTTATTCGATACTACGAACCAAATAGAAAGGTATACCCTATCATGATGGATAATCATTGAAAGATAATTATTGATGATTATTTATATATATATATATATTAATAATAAAATTGAAGTTAAAATCATGTTCATTATTATGTACATATTTATTCGATACTACGAACCAAATAGAAAGGTATACCCTATCATGATGGATAATCATTGACGTAAATTGAAACAAGATTTTTAGTCTCTATTTGGTTTTGCTAGAGATTCGATTTTTATTAGATTTTGAATAAAAAATGATTAAATGTGTGATTGAGAAAAGTTGATAAAAATTGTGAATCACATAAAATGTCCACTTAAAATTAATTGTTGATTTTAACTTTAGTTAAATCAAACATGAACTTAAATTAGAATATTATGAGTTATGACTAGCGTCGAAGATTCTAAAGAAGAATTATAGACTATCTCTTAATATTTTTCATTATTATTTGGAACTTGATGTGGTTGGAGGTAGAATCCATCCAGTTTGAAGACAAAATCAATAAAATAGGCTTTGGAATGAGAAAAACATTTTGAGGCCAAAACTTTGGTCTACGCGATCGCATAGGCCTTTGTGACCTGCGACTGCATATAAACGTGCAGATTTTATATGCCATATAAGTGATTTATATATGCAATCGCATAGATTTGTTCTATGAGGTCGCATAGAATTAAAAAATAGTCGTTATGCTGATTTTTTTTATATGAATCTTTTATGGCATTTGGTGAAAAGTTTGTAACTTTTCGTGAATTTTTGACACTATTTCTTAGGTGTTGATTGAAATTTATAAATACATGATAGATTATCATATCAACATGAGATAATTCAAACAACTTGAGATAAAATCTTCATTCAAAAATATAGAATTTACATTCTTCCCTTCATATTCAAATTTTGTTTTGTGTTCTTGAAGTTCTGGTAGAAAACACTAGTGTTTAGGTGTTTTTCTATTACAATGCATGATTATTCCTTCAAACTATTTGCATATATCCTTTTAAGCATCAAATTCAATTCGAGAATGAGCAAATATCGTTTGAGGACAACGATTACATGTTTAAGCTTTCATCCATTATTCTGGTTTTCTTCTTACATGTTCTTTGTTTCTTCTCCATCCTCTTTGTGTGGAAACATTCTTTCTACAATAATCTCAAACGATATTCTGCAATGGAAAATGAAACTATGATGGCGACAATCAAATTGACGAATCAAGATCTGTCCGTCTAGATCGATTTGATGGGACAAATTTTACAAGATGGCAAGAGAAGTTGAAGTTCCTTATTTCGGCGTTGAAAATTTCTCCATTCTTGATCCAGAATTGGCACCATTTGTTGATCCAAGAATAAAAATACCGAAGCTGTAAGAATGGAAAGACAAAAGTGTCAAAATGATTTACTCATATGCTGCGATCATATTCTTAATGCTCTATCTGATTGATTGTACGATCTCTACATAAATACATCGTCGGCAAAAGAAATATGAGATGCTTTGAAAAACAAGTATAAAGTCGAAGAAGAAGGTATTAAGAAATTCATAATATCAAGGTATTTTGACTTCAAATTCCTTGATAACATTCCACTCCTTCCCCAAGTACATGAATTACAAATTCCTATCAACAAGTTGAAGGCGGTCACAACTGAAATCCCATAATCTTTCCAAGTCGGAGCAATCATCGCGAAACTCCCGAGGACTTGAAAAGGATATCGAAAGAAAATAATGTATAGTTCCGAAAATCATTCTTTGGAACAAATGCAAAAATATCTTCGCATTGAAGAAGAAACAAAGGCAAGAGATAAGAATGACAATTCTTATGAAGGCACTTCAAAAGCCATGTCGTGGAGAAGACTGAACCTTCAAATAAATCCAACAAGAAAAAACATTCTAAAAAATTTATCAAGCTTAAGAAGAAGTCTAAGGGAGGTTGCTTTGTATATGGGAAGTCGGGACATTATGCAAAGGAATATCGACACTAAAAGCAAAATAACTCCGAAGGAAAAGTGAATTCCATCAAAGAAATATTTTGGCCACCATAAGTGAGATCAATGCAATCAAGGAAAAATTTCTTGGTTGGTGGATGATACATGTACAACTGTACATGTATCATATGATAAGTCTTTATTCAAGATATATTATGAAGTAGATGGAGATCAAGAGATATAGGTGGGTAACGAAGGACAATCCAAAGTGGTTGGGAAAGGA
The DNA here is from genome assembly GCA_903798235.1 of Fraxinus ornus. NCBI lineage: Eukaryota > Viridiplantae > Streptophyta > Magnoliopsida > Lamiales > Oleaceae > Fraxinus > Fraxinus ornus. The sequence continues at coordinate 12,725 of CAIGRF010252399.1, forward strand.
AATGTAGAGATTATCTTCACTTTCAGAAAAATCGTTACTTTAGCAAATGTATTATGTGTTCTTGAAATGAATAGGAATTTAGTTAGTAGCAATCTCTTAGAAAAATCGGACATAAAAAGTGTTTATGACTTGTAATATTTTAGAATTAATTCATACGAACATATGTGAATTAAATGATATGTTAACTAGAGGTGAAAATAAGTATTGTATTACCTTTATAGATGATCATTCTAGATATATTTATATTTATTTAATGAAACATGAATATGAAACTTTTAATATGTTTAAAACATATAAAAATAAAGTAGAAAATCATTTAAGTAAGTAAATAAAAACTTTAAGAAGTGATAGAGGAGGTGAATACTTTTCTAATGATTTTAACTTGTATTATGAGTAAGAATGTATAATTCATCAATGTTCTACACCTAGAACATTTGAGCGAAATGGTTTACTTGAAAGGAAAAATAGAACTTTAGTTGAGATGATAAATACTATATTAACTTATGCTAAGTCGTTATTCAATTTATAAGATGAAACATTGTTGAGTGCATATAAGATATTAAATAGAATTTTTCGAATTATACAAAGGTTTCTCCTTCTAAATTGTTAAAATAAGGGAAACCTAACATTAGATATTTCAAAATATGGGGGTGTCTTGCATATTATAAGAACACGAATAATGAATTAAGGAATACCTACAATGAGATCTCTATGTCGGGTGAAACACAAAATGAAACATTTTCTAAATATGTTCATGAATCTTATGAACCACGAAGAATTAAAAGAGTTAGAATTGAGAAGTTTTTAGGACCGAATGAAATTGGCTCTCAACTTATTTCGTTTTACCCGGTAGAAGGAAATTAGAAGAATGTTGTCAGAACAATTCATTTCGTTCTACAAGTGGAGATTGATCCTAAAACTTTTGGAGAAGCTATAGCTTCTCGTGATAGCATTTTTTGGAAAGATGCAATTATTGATGAAATGGATTCAATTATGTCAAATAATACATGGAAAATTATTGATTTACCACCCGGATCCAAATCTATTGGATGTAAATGGGTGTTTAGGAGAAAATATAATGTTGATGATTCTATTAACACCTTTAAAGCTAGATTAGTAACTAAATAGTATCGACAAAAGGAATGATAGATTATTTTGATACATGTGTACCGGTAGTTAGAATAACTTCAATTAGGATTTTATTCGCATTAACTTCGATACATGATTTGCATGTTCATCAAATGGATGTCAATGCGACATTCTTAAATGAGATCTCCATGAGGAGGTTTATATTAAACAACCCGAAGGATTTGCTCTACCCGAAAATAAACATAATATGTTCAATTATTGAAATCGTTATACTGTCTAAAACAAGCACCTAAAAAATGTCATGAAAAATCTGACTTAGCTATTAATTCATCTGGTTTCATAAATAATAGTGTAAATAAATGTATAATTCTTATTTGCTTGTATGTTGATAACATATTAATTATGAGTAATTACATGAATGGAATCAAAGAAACGAAGAAGGTTTTATGTTTTACATTCAAGACAAAAGATCTTGGACAAGTGGATACCATTTTGGGTATCAAAGTTACAAAAAACTAGTAAGATTTCTACATGAGTCAATCATATTATATTGAGAATGTGATTAATAAATTCAAACATTTGACTATAAAAAAATTTAATGCATCTTTTGATCCAAGTTTAAAATTTATAAAAAATGATGGAAGATAAATTGCTCAATTGGAGTATGCAAGTGATACAGGAAGTCTTATATATGCAGTTCAATGCAAAAAACTAGATATAACATTTGCAATTAATAAACTTAATAAGTTTACTAGTAATCTGAGTAAGAAATACTGGAAGGCCATTGGAAGAGTTCTTGGCTATTTAAAGAAAAATAAGAACTTAGGTCTACACTATTCTAAATTCCCGATTGTATTAGAAAGATTTACCGATACTAGTTGGATTTCTAGCACATGTGAAAGTAAATCGACTCTGGGTTGGGTGTTTACTCTTGAAGGAGGTGTTGTTTCTGAAAAATTAAAGAAACAAACATGTATTACACACGCAATTATGGAATTTGAATGTGTAGCATTATTAGATACCAAGAAAGAACGTGAGTGGCTTAAGAATCTTCTATATGAGATACTTTTGGGACCAAAGAATACATCTTCGATATCTATCATGTGTAGTCAAGCCACATTAGTAAAGACATACAATGAGGTATACAATGAAAAATCTGCACATATAAGTCTAAGACATAACTACATAAGAAAATTAATCAAAAGTAAAATAATTTTCCTAAATTATGTTAAGTCAATTGAAAATCTAGCAGACCCCTTAACTAAATCTAATATCTACTTTGCGTAGGATAAAGTTGAAACTCTTAAAATAAAATATTCACCAATGATGGTAATCCTACATGTCATTACCTAACAAGTAATTCATGGGTTCAAAGGGTAACAAGTCATTCGATATGTGAATAGTTTCAACATTATAAAATTCGCGATAACATTAACCTAATAATATAATGTTGGATGTTACTTGAATGATGGTTGAGTTTTAAGTTCTTAATGAAATTCAGTACTAAAATAAAAGTATTTCTAAAAGTAACAAAGATACTAAAAGAATTTCACTTAGATGAACTTCAAGGTGATGCCACCTCAATAGAGAGTTGGAGTTTCTCTCATAAAAGTTTGTTGAATAGGATAAGAGCAATGTCATATTAGCACTAAACGAGAGTGAAGAAATTGAGAACACGTGGTACTTTTGTGTGTGTTCTTATTGATATTGTCACAAGAAATAATTGGTTTAAAAACTTTTTGGCTACCTTTAATTTCGACTTTACTTTGTTTGAATTACACTGTACTTAGATTCAAATCAAAAGATATCTAATCATTATGCATAAATATTTGAATATGAAATTTTATTGAATTACAAGTTGGGAAATGTTGAAATTGTTGTTCAAAATCAATAAAATAGGTTTTGAAATTAGAAAAGAATTTGGAGGCCAAAACTTTGGCCTATGCGACCGCATATGCCTTTGTGGTATGAGGTCGCATATAAACGTGCATGGTTTTTTGGTCTTGCAAGTAATTTATCTATATGATCATATATGTTTGTTCTATGCAGTCACATAGAACTAAAAATAGCCTTTAGGCTGATGTTTTTTTTTTTTTTGAATTTCTGGTGACATTTGGTGAAAAATTTGCAACTTTTCGTGAATTTTTGGCACTATTTTATAGGTGCTGATTGAAATATATAGATACACGATATATTATCATATCACCAAGAGATAATTCAAACAACTTGAGATAAAATCTTCATTCCAAGATATAGGGCATGTTTGAGCCAACTTTTTTGAAAATGAGAATGAAAAATATAGTCGTTATTGGGGCCCACACAAGATATAGAAAACTTGAATTTAAATGTTGATGTGATGGATAACGGTCATATTTTTCATTTTAGTGAGGAAAAAATATGGTTCAAATGGGGCCATAGAGTTTACATTCTTCCCTTCATCTTCAAATTTTGTTTTGTATTCTTGAAATTTTGATAGAAAACACGAAATGTTTAGTTGTTTTCTATTATAATGTTTGATTAATCATTCACACCATTTGTCTATATCCCCTTAAGCATCAAATTCAATCCAAAATGGGGGCAAATATCGTTTGAAAACAACGATTACGTGTTTAAGCCTTCATCTATTATTCCGATTTTCTTGTTACTTGTTCTTTGTTTCTTCTCCTTCCTCTTTGTGTGGAAACATTCTTTCTACAACAAGCCAAACTATTGATTACGGTCACAACAATGCATATACCAATATTTAAAATAATAAATCATATTAATTCTGAAAAATACTTTCGGTTCATAATTTTGAAATATTATAAGAAAAAACAAATGGGAAAATAGGTTAACGTTATATAGAGATTGCTATGCAACGTACTAATCGAGTCAATTATATGATTGACGTAAAACGAAATATAAAAAGTCAAATATTCTCGTAAAGATGTTAAATTTCAAACAAAGATCTCCTCGACTATCAATTAGATTGACCTCAATTATTATTCTTGAGATGCACACCTCAACCATATAAGCTCAACTTTTAAAGCTTCCACTCCCAAAGAGCAGGGACAGAGTCATATAATTATGTTGGAGGTAAACTGAAATTAATTGGAGTCGGCTAATCTATATAAAAAAAATTGTGAATGAAAAGTTGATAAAAAAAAATATTGTGGCTATCGTATGATTAAAATTACTTATCAATTTTAATTTTTTTTTTAACTAAACCATCATTTTTAATTTGAATTTTATTATTATTTTAACTAAGACCAAATATGTCTTTCAGACACTCAAAGTACACCTAGTCATGAGTTTTCAAATATGGGAAGGTTGGTAGATCACGGCTAAAAGTGTATATTGTAATTAAGTTGGGAGAGGTGTGGTACTGTATATCAACAGTTGTCACTTTTTTCTTGCATTTTATATAATTTTTTTTTATATAATTAATTACTTTTTATTTATATATTTATTATTTTAGAAGGGACAGGTTACCAACTTCTTCTTCTCCTTTTCTTCTCATCCTCTCACTGCTTATCCATTGCCTCCTCATTCATATCCTTTTCCTCTAAAAACGACAATAAAAATGGAATCTAAATTTAGTAAAATGAAATAGCAATCAACAGAACACATGATCCAAGTGATCAGAGTTCTTGAAATTCTCCATTTCACATTAAACACCTTACTTACATATTACCAAAGATAAACAAATAAAAAACTTAAAACGAACAAACAAATGGTCGGATTTCAAGACTGAGAAAATGTTTAGTAAATGCCTTGCATTAAAAATAAAATATGATGTTAATTACTTGTACAATCAAAGAGAAATTCAGAAAGATCATTAACTAAACACCAATCTCTTTTACATTTCTCTTCAAATATTAATTTCTTCTAATTTAAAATATTTAATCTTTAATACATATTAAAAAAAACTTAACCCCAGATCAAATTTTATTTCATTTCCAGGCCTCTGTAGTCCAAAACCCCAGTTTTTAACCCTATAAAATCATATCCAGAATTACTGCTACTGCTACCTTCAATATTACAACTGCAATCTTTGCTGTTTTGTGCACCCAAACTGCACGCAAAGCACAGAGAGGCAGTCCTCCCTCCAGTTTTCAAGGGCTCTTGTGCTTGTTGTTGATAACTGTAAGGAGGGCTTATTCTGAGTTCAAGATTCAAATCGGGGCACCGCTCGAAAACTGGACTATTTTCTTCTTTGTTGTTCAAATTAATCGCTGCAGTGATGCACTTTTCTGCTTCTTCTTTTGTTGTTGAACCAGCAAATGAAATGGTTGTGACTTCTCTAGCTGATGCAGGCTCATTGATTGGCCTATGAGTTGTAGGATCAATACCTCGGCTCAAAAGCTTCCTTCTTATATGAGTATTCCAATAATTCTTTATCTCATTATCAGTTCTTCCTGGTAATCTTCCAGCTATAAGAGACCATCTAAAAAAATGACAATATAATCGCATCAGCAATGACAACTTAATAAAAAAAAGAACAATATCAGATCGATCCAATTATTGATAGACTTACTTGTTACCAAGAAGACTGTGAAGTTTAATAATAAGTTCATCTTCTTCTTCTGTGAAGTTGCCACGTTTGAGGTCAGGCCTTAAGTAATTGATCCACCGAAGGCGGCAGCTTTTGCCGCAGCGGAGTAGACCGGCTGCCTTAGGAAGCGAACGCCAGCAGCCTTCACCGTGAGCCCTTATATATGCGATGAGACGATCATCTTCTTCTTTAGTCCATGCTCCTTTATTTGTATGAGCTTTTTCACAGCAAGGAGACCTTCCCATTGAGCCAAAATATTAAAAGCTCCTCAGTAGCTAAAAACAACTTTTTTTGCCAATATTTCTTTTGCCCCCTTTTCTTGATTCTTTTCTTTGTGAAATTCTAGCCTTGGTGATTCTTGAGCATCAAGGCCGGTCCTCAAAGGACTTGGTGTGGGGTTATATAACCTTTAATTTGACTCTAATATATACATACATATACATATAGAGAGAGAAAGAGAAAGAAAAAGAGAAAGAGAGTTTCTTCTAGATGTGAGTTGGTGAGGCGGGTATGAGAGAGAGAGAGTGTGGCTGGTGGCATCTATTGATGATTATAACATCATCATTAATTTATACAAATATCATGTAAGTAAAAGTGAAAATAAATAAACTATAGGTGGTAACCTTTAGTTAGGTGCAAAGTAAGGTATTAAATTAAAGTATAGCAAATAAAGACAAGGTGCCATCTCTTACCTTCCCACTCTAATAGAACCCAAAATCTTCCCAACCTGATGTAATGTATACCAGAATTACCCATAATCCTTACTGTTTTAATTTCAAATCAAAATAATTACTTTTGTTTTTATTTTTTAATTTTAAGTTAAAAGAGTGACAATAAAATTGTGAAAAATCACATGCAAAAATATGTAAAGGAAAAGTGGGTTTTAAAAGTAGATTTCAACTTTAGAATCAACAAAGTTGGAATATTGTTTTGATAAGGAAATATGTGATATGTGATATTTTTAAAATTTAAGTTAGTTTGTGGTTGGGAATTGGCTGGTTTCATTTTCCTTTGTGTACACTGTAGAGCATAATTACTTTTATTCTATTGGTGCACCAACATGCAAAATATTAATAGATTGTCAGGGCTTCTAGAAGGGTTAGGAGTTGGGTGCAAGATAGGATGATAAAAATGTAAATTGAAGAGAAATGAGTGTGGTTCTGGATATAGTTGTATCTTTTAACTTTTCTTCACCTTCCACTTTCTTTTTTTTATTATTTTTTTAAATTTCCCTCTCTCCCCCAACTTTGTGGTGCAAGTTTAGGAATTAGGCACCGTATCATAGGGTTAGGAATGGAATTCAACTTGTTGCTTCTTACACGGGGTATGATTTACTTTTATCAAAGTTCTGACACGTGCACAATTTTTCATATATGCAATGACTTAAAACCTATTTATTTTTTCCAGTGTTCTAAAATTCTTGAAAATGCGCCTCCTAGGCGCGATGCATGGTGAAAACGTGTCGAATTCGGCCATGCGTGTAAAAATGCGTGGTAATGCGCGTGCCTAGGCGCGCCTAGACGGCGCATTATCCCGCCTAATCCCGTTTTTTTT
>CAIGRF010252477.1:9641-26927 GCA_903798235.1 Fraxinus ornus
CCTATGGCCTGCCATTAGCATTGCAGGTAAATGATGAACATAATAAATTATCTATTTTTTTTATTAAATTCTATATATAATAATAGTAACCGTTGCAAATATGGATGTACGAGATTGTCCCCATATTGACTGGCCGGTATACGAGGTAAGTGGTGACATGCTGCCCTTGGATTTATCAATGGCGAGCACAAGACAAGCCACTTGCAAAACAAATATCAGCTCTCCTGATGATCCTGAGGTACGTATTATACATTTTGTGATTTATATTGTATGTCCTTTTAAAACACCGATACATGGTCATTAACTCGGTGAAATGTCAATATGTAGGTTGAAGTCCTCTCTGAGTTGACCTCGTCGATAATGGATGATCAGATGATCAGATGCCCGATTCCATCGTTGATTGGGATAATGTATGTTCATTGAACATAATATGTTGATTATCATGTTGATTTTTGAATTAAATTAATAATTAGGACTATTGAATTTTCAGGAGTGCCGCCTAGTATCACCTTCTCCGCGGAGATCACCTCCACCGTCGAGGGCATCACCGGTACCGTGGGCCTTACCGCCGCTGATCAGGTCCCATTTTCCCCAGTCTACTGATCTCTGTATGTTCGCCTTACTGAGTTTATAGTGGGTCAGATGGGCGTGATGCATCGAGAGTTGGGACGGTAGGTCGACGATCAGTTTGCCAGATTGTCGGAGGAGATGGGTACGATGCGCCGAGAGTTGGGACGACAGGTAGACGATCAGTATGCTAGACTGTCGGAGGATATGGGCGAGAAGCGACGAGAGCTCATGGGATAAATCGACGATGTATATAATGATATTGGAGCTCTAGTCGCAACGTGGTAGATCTGCAGAGCGAGATAGGGGACCTTCAGACTGAGGTCATTACGTTATGGGGTGACATAGTAGCCCTACGAGGGACTAGCAGTCATTGGGATGGAGGGGATGACGGTGGATTGAGTCAGATGGGGTATGATGATCTGTCATGGTCGGGGGGAGATTACGACTCATTTTTTGAGGGGGTACCAAAGGAGATGAAGGAGGGGGTTGCGACGGAGGCGAGGGGGTACTGAAGGCGGCAGAGGGGAGTACCGACGGAGGTGGAAGGGGTATCGAAAGAGTTCGGGAAGTAGCAACGAAGATGACGGACATAGTACCGATGGAGATGGAAGGGGGTACCGGAGGATGTTGATGGGGTATCGACGGAGGCCTGGGGGAAATGGCGGAGGGAAGGGTACGAAGTGTGCTGTGTCGTGACACTGCTGGTGGTTGGTAAGGCAAAGAGACGGAGTTCCCCAATCTCTTTCGCGAGATTAACCTAGTTTGGCAGAAGGCGTTCGATAATGGTTCAAATCCCTTAAGCATGAGTAAGTATTTTATGATTTTCCTAAAGTACATACGAGATCATCTATACTTTTTGTAACACTTCACATTTTCATTTTTTTTGGGGACATCCATAAGATTGGGGCGAGGACCATCTCAAAGGCGAATAAGTGGTTCGACGATGTACTAACGATGGGTGCTTGGCTCGTCGATGATGTAAGTGCATTCTCGTTGTTATTTGTTGTTTTATTTAATTTAATGACCAACTCTTTTTTATTTGTGTTAGCATAATGACATGGCTATGGAACTGTTGCTCGATCGAGTTCGAAGACACCCAAGATCTTTTGACATTCTTGGCCGAGTCATCCTTAGCTCCGAGTTCGCACGTGCCATTGATATTGAGCATAGCACACTTCTACTCTAAGGAAATGGATATGTGGTGAGCTGGAGGCAATATATGGGAAGTCGTGGACGGATTGTACACGTATGTACATTCCAATGATCACGAACTCACACTGCTTTGTAGTTGAGATCGTATTCGTGTATTCGACTATATATATGTGTGTACGACTCAGACCATAGCTGTTTAACCTAAGGCCAATTGCAGCAGATACTGGAGCTGATGAGTGTGATCATTCACATGATGGCTAGACATGCGATAATTGAAGTAAATGATAGATTAGCCATTCTACAGAACACGACGACGACGAGACGATGAGTATCGTAAGAATTTACAAGTTTTTAATTTGAGAATTTAGTTTTTAGCTATATGTTATCGAACTAATATATTATTATTTACTTGCAGGGGTGATTGTCTATATTCGCGATAAAATATATAGAATTTTTTAGCATTGGTCGCAATGTTGATACAATAAATCAATCTTTGATAGACATGTGGAGGTTGAAGCTAGCTTGTGACTTGTATGAATAAAAATATAATCCTTAGTACATTGTGTATTATTTTATTGTAAAAAAATGTAAATGTTGTTTACTTTGTTATTTGTGTATTGTTACTTTAAAATGTAATTTCTATTCATTATTGTGTAATTATGGTTTTAGTAATATTTAATTGTTTAATTAATATAGACTATTTTATTTAACTGTTTATTGAATATTTAATTTTAAATATTAAATCAATGAACTATTACATAAACGATAAATAATTTAATATTCAATTAAAAATTAAAATAGCAAATAGCAAATTAATCAATTAACAATTAAAATAATAAATAATTAAATATTATTTACTTATAAATAATAAAATATTAAATATTCGATTGTTTATTTAATACTCTATTAATTTCAATTAACTATTATATGAACGATAAATAATTTAATATTCAATTAAAAATTAAAATAGGAAATAACGAATTAATCAATTAACAATTATAATAATAAATAATTAAATATTATTTATTTATAAATAATAAAATATTAAATATTCGATTGTTTATTTATACTCTATTACTTTTAATTAACTATTACATAAATAATTAAAATAAGGAAATTAATTATAAATTCTTCTTTTACAATGAAATATTAAGTAAACAATTAAAATAAGCAATTTAATTATATTGAATATTTAACGAAAATAAATTAAAACATATTATTTAGTTATAAATATTAAATTTTTACAAAATATTACACATCCGTTGAATTGTTATGTAGAAGAATCTGACTTGTACAAAATTGACATGTATGCCCTGTTGCGCCGTACCTGTCACACTTAAGAGGTAGGGAAAATTCTCTGGTGGATGATATTGTAGATGTACGTCTACGTCCCGGAGCACGTGGTCTGACTTCGGGTGGCAACAAATTATTAAATAAGAGAATATGGTCGGGAACTTCCCACTCAGCTTTATTTGGCATAGCATTTTAGCATACGTCGCTCTCCAATAACTGGAAACCATATGATAATGACTGCATAAGGTGTGCGGAGGAAATCCTCTATGCATGGCCATTGCCACTACATGCGTACATAGAAAACTCTTCAACTGAAACTTTCTACACGTGCATGTGTTATCATTCAAGTCCACGATGTATCCGATATTACTTACACATCTCATGGAGAAGCGAAACTAATCCAGTGGTTCTACCCATACCTTCCTCGCAACCTCTAGAGTTTTGAAAATTTTATCTTCCTGAGCCGGAGTCAGTACACTTGTGCAATATTATAATTCCTCACATCGGTCATGAAATCACTGTTGCAGCTTGTTACGAATTTGCTCAATCATTGCCAGAATTGGTAACTCTCGATCATTCTTGAATAGCGCATTAAGCGACTCGGTATTGTTCGACGTCATCATGTTCTATCGACGTCCTGGAAAATGTGATCGTGCCCAATGTTCAATCCCTATCTCTGTTAGATAAACCCATGCAGCATGTGATTTACTTTCTATTTCGACCATGAACTTTTCAAACTCTTCAAAACTGTATCATCTGCAGCTCTCCTAAACAATGTAACGATGCCACTACTTTAAAACTTCGTCTTGAGGTTGCCCTATATATGGTACATACAATAACCGTGATGTGCCTCAGGAAAGACTTCGACGATACCATTTATTATTGACTGCCCCCGGTTAGTTACGAATGCAAGGTTCTCGATGTCTCCAATTACTTCCCTCAGCTTCTGAAGAACCAATGCATCGCTAAATAATTCTCTCTATCGACTATACCGAACGCAAGAGGGTAAATTTGGATGTTTGGATCTTGACACGTAGCAATAATCAACTTGCATTCGTATCTAGCCTTAAGGGTTGTACTGTCGACTAGAATTACGGGTCGCATCGCGTTTCGAAATCCTCTAATCCACTGTCCAAGGGCCATGAAGAAATACTTGAAGCGATTCCCGTCTTCCGTATCAATATAAAATGCCGATCCAGGATTAGTTTTCTCCATGTTGTAGTAATATCTTGCCAATTTAGTGTAACTTTCCTCGTTCGAACCCATTAAGTCCTCCAATGCGTATTATTTGGCCTTCCAGACCATCTGATAGCTCATGACCACCGTACTCTCGACGGATGTCATTGATAATGTCCAAATGTCTGTAGATCGTTCGTGGGTCCTGAAACTTGTGCATTATTTCTCGACAAATGAACCACGTTCGGGCCTGCCTGTATCATTTCGATGAATACCCACTTCACATGTATGTTCCCGTGCATACTTATGAATTACAAAGAACTCATTCGTGTCCATTTTAGTCGCTCGCAAACGCTAATGGCAACTATCGTCAATGCAGGTAATTGTGTACGTCGACTTGTCCGATTTTTCAAATTTAAACTCAAAATTGCGTCTCAAAGCAATCTGGTGCACAGCTTCCTACAAATCTTTTTTTTTTTGTTTCGAACAGTTGCTCGACATATAAATCTTCATCATCAAGAACTGTACGGGAACAATTAGAGGTACATGTACTCATCCCAACTTGTGAACCCGACCCATGTCTTCGACGGAATAAAGCAATCAAATCCCCATTCGTAAATTCATTTTCATTCTCGTTGTCTTGATCTACCAAGAGAATTCTATACGTAACGGTGAAATCATGGTGAGGAACAACTGTACCGAGAATAACCACATCATCCTCACGAGCTATTTTCACTGTGTTCCAAAAACCATTCACATAACGATCCCCTCCATTGAGATCTTCATGTTCATTATCGGGGACATTCTTTTTCACTAAAGTAACGCAAAGAGGAGTAGTCGTGCGAACTTGGTTCAATGCAATTAAAGTCTTCATGCCATTTTCAAAAGTAACCTTTGCGGGTGAAACTGGAATGGATGTATGCTCGTTGTTGAATAGAAATCTCAATTCCATGTCGTATTGAGAAGGATCGACGTTGAGCATGTTTTGTATCTCACGGTACATTTATGCATACGATGTACTCGTTGTCATTACAATTAGAATTGTGCCATATATTTCACTTGTCCATTTCCAGACCTATTGACCATTTTCATTCTCTTTAAATTCACCAAAATAAAAAATTGAAACTGCAACCGTTCCCATATTTGCTGCATTAGAAAACATATTTTGCTAAAAAAAAATATAATTAAGGGAAAAATGCATGCCGGGTGGAAAATTCATTTTAATTAAGTGGAAAACCCCGTGCGGGACGCTTGGGCTCGCACGTCCAGGCCCATTGGCCCCGGATGGGCCTGGACGTGCGGGTCATCTGGACCCGAATGACCTGTACAATTTTTTATATTCGGGCATTTTATAGATCGCAAATTTGTTTAAAACTCTCATGCAAATGAATTTTTTCCTCGTTTTTGTTAAAAAGAATTATAGATCCATTTAAGAACGTAAAATTTTCATATACATATGTCGAAATAAGATTTAAAGATTAATATAATATACTAATTTAACCGAAATCAAATTAAAAATACGTAAATATACTTACCGATTTCACTGATGACTGTGAATAATATTTTCTTGTTGAGCGTTTGATAAATTTATGTGTTTTCAAGTTTGAAGCAGATGAAAAATGAAACTGTTTTTATCTGTGTTGGAGTCAACAGATAAAGAAAGTGATTTTATTTTGAAATTTTAAGTGGGAAGTATTTGGAATTCTTTATAACTTAAAAATGGTATTACTGTCTTTTAAATAATACCATATTTTTGTAATTGTATATCATTTTAAGGTTAGTTTCGTCTTTTAAATCTTGGAAGGCTATTGTGGTGAATATAAAAAAAAATTGGGCAAAGGGGAAAATGGCATGTTTGACATGGCTAAACTAAAAAGTACCCCCTCTCTTTATCTATCATCATCCACACAAATGGCTGAGCAATGCAACTATAGATGGCTGAGAAGCTACTCTACGAAAACGTCATGTTCCTCTCTGAAACTGCCAATATCACCTTCCTCTCAGCCACACATAGATCTATCTATTTACAGGCACATCCAAACTTCGCATTGTTGATATGGGCTTGATTGGATGCTATGAAGTAAAGGGAGATTTGGGCGGTATGTTTTGGAGATAGTGACGTGAAGGAATCGACCCACAATTATTGTGGGTCCTACGTTGTAGTCGACGATAGTGTTCTGGATTTATGGTGAATGTGGTGGTGGTGGTGGTTGTGGCGGCAGTGTTGATGGTTGTGGAGGTTGTGGATTGGTGGAGGCTTTATTGAATCAACCAAGTTATAATTAATAGCTACGTTTTTCCTGTGTGTTTGAATTATCCCAACTATTGCCATAGAAATAGATGCAAGCACTAGTCCTACTCCAACATTTGGAGTTGAATAATCTCGATTGGGATTTTGATGAACTTTGATTCTAATGGAACAAAATCTGATCATAAAGTAGGATTACGATGAACTGAATACAAGGGGGATTATTGGAATCGAGAGTCCAGGCATTTCAAAGCTTCCTATATATTTGTTCATTTTATTGCTTTAATGGATGGGAAATGTTTGGAGTTAAGCCAAAGAGATTCTCATGAAAATTGTGCTCAGTATAATTGGGAGCATTCGGACTAGAATTTTTGTTTCTTTAATTTGTGTGACTATACGAAGTTTCCAAGATCTAGTACTCGATTTAGACTCTTCTTGCGCATTTTTCAATATTGTTGTATGATCCGAACACTTGTAAAGATATGCTTCATATCTATATTTATGAATCGATGATTAATTCGTGCATTTACAAAATGAAACTTCGAACATACTTGAATTGTTTAGTTCTTGAGAGAATCTCAGTTTGTATATGTGGTGTGGCTGTAGTAGAGGTGGCGTTGATTTTGGATTTGATGTGGATGTGGTGATGTGGGTTGTAGTGCTGTGATAGTATCCATTGTTATAGTGTATTGTTAAATGCCGTTGGTCATATGTTCATTTGCATTAGGTCATAGTCCCTTGTTACAAGTCATAATTTAATTATCAAAGTTCAATGTGAACTTGTTACACGTCACATGTTATCACAAGTTACATGTCATTGTGTATAGAACACAGCTCAATGTCCACAAGTCACAAATCAAATAGAACTAGTCACAGATAATTGATTTATGTCCACAGGTCACATGTTACAATTCATAGGTCGCACTTCACAGGTCACATGTCATATTGTATAGGTCACAGATCAATGATAACTGGTCACATATCAAATTTAAATGGTCATGGATCAAATGTCAAATGTCTTTGCACATTGATAACTAGTCACAGAGTCAAGTTTTCAGGTCACGGTTCGTATGTTATAGGTCACAGGTAATAGTTCATAGGTCACAGGTCATATTGCATATATAACATATAAACGTCCATAGGTCACAGATTCAAGAGAACTAGTTACAGGTCATTGGATTAATAACACAAGTAACTGTTTACAGGTCACATGTCACTGATCCAATAGAACGATCACAATCCATTGGATCAATATCATAGGTAATAGTTTATATGTCACATGTAATAATTCACAAGTCACATGTTATAGTGTACGGATCCATATCAACAGGCCACGTATCACATAAAACTTGTCACGTGTTATTGGATTAATATCATAGGTAACAATTGATCTTTTCAATTTCTGATATAGCAACTCATAGTTTATAAGCCAGTTGATCAATTTTTGTCATAGTAACTCACGATTGAAACTTCAACATTGTTTCATCAATTCAAAAATAAAAAAAAAAATCTAACAATAATAAAATGTTATCCGCCACCAAGTGTGACTTCGAAACATTTCAAACCTATTTCGAGATGATCATCAAGCTCAATTCGCTACTTCTATTATCACATCAGTTTGAGACCATTGCCTTAAAAAAATTTGCTATACAGTGCCAATAACTTCTAATTTGTAACCTTAATAGTCCGACGGTTTTCAATTAGCTCGATTTCGACGGTAAGAATCTAGATTATTTGCTCCACGGAGTTCTCTACGACATTCATCTTTTGTTCGATCGTCACAATTGGTTAAATTGGAGAGCCTTGTTGGGATTGGAAAGATATCGTATCTAATGCTAAATTTTAGGATGGATATACATTAAAATCTAATCTAATATATATACTATACGTATTATATATTAAATATATTTTTTATTACCTGACTTTTGAAGGTTTAATGCTTCTTTATTAAAATTGAAACGGTACATAGTACACACTTTATATATGCATTATTCCCTTTTTATGTGCAATTTGTTGGGCTGGTTTTTAAAGCTTGGACCAAAATTTAGTTACATTAAAAATAGGGAAGAGTTCACAAATCAGGCATTAAATTTCCCATTTGCAAAAATCAGGTATTAAATTTAAAAAATACAAAACTCAAGTATTTAATTAATTAATTAAAAATAATTATTATTTAAATATAATAAATTCACAATTATACAATTAATGGTCACATGTACATAATTATATGTCACAACTTATTTATTGGTCACATATTATTAAATTAATTGGTCACAAATTATAAATCATCACAACTTATTTATTGGTCACAGATTATTTCGAGGTCACAAATCAAAAAATTTATACGTCACAGTTTATTTCATTGGTTAGAGATCAAAAAAAATTATAGATCACAATTTATTTATCGGTTACATATTTTCAAATTTGTTGGTTACAAATTATTTTTTAATCACAAATTATCGAATTTTAAGGTCACAGTTTAATAGTTAGTCACAATAAACCAAATAATTAGTCACATACACCAAACACTCCACCCAGATCCCGATCCACCACCAATACTTGGTCACAAATTAACCAAATAATTGGTCACAAATGCTATCCCACCACCGCCCCTACCAACAACACAACAACATCACCACTCCCACCCATACCACTACCAACACCACATAAACGCACCACCACCGCCCTCGGAAACGACACCATGACTATCGCACACATCGCCACCGCCACCGCCACCCCCTACAAACATCTGCTCCTACACCACACACCACCTCCATCTCCACCTCCACCTACAACTCCAATCAACCATCGCTTGCTAAAATCGGGGATTTCTTCCAACACTACCACACCCACCGAAACAACCCAACCACCGTGCGGAAAATCTCCAAACCACCGCCACCACCATACCAACCAGAAATAGATGCAGAAGAGGAAAAAAGGAGAAATGACGATGGCACGAGTGTCACTACTTACGATGGGGGAGATGCTGTGCACTGCGCACGGTGGCCGGTGCTCCGCCTGTCGCCGACGCACACGAGCACCATGAAGAGACGCCCTATTCAACACAAAACTAAACGCTACAACCATCACAACCACACCTCCGCGTCGCTGCTATTTCGCGCGTGCGGCTTCCCATTCGTCGTTGCAGTTTGTGCATAGCGGCGTCTCTTGGCGACGCTCAACAGTCCTCGATGGCGGCCATGTGCAAGGAAGATGAAGCGATGTTAACAGCGAAGCCCCAACGATGTTGAAGAGAGAGAAGGCAGATTGGAAAACAGAAAGCTGTTCTCAGCAGCATCTGACGCCATCTCCTTGGTCGCCGGTTGTCGGAGTTTGAATGGGTCGCCGGTTGCCAGAGAGAGAAAGGAGAGAAATGAAGAGGAAGAAGAGAGAAGGGAGATAAATGAAATAAAATTAGGGTTTGAGTGGGTATAATATTTAATTATTAATTCAATACCTGAATTTTGTTTAAAAAACCTTCACACCTAATTTCTGCACTTTGAAGTTTAAGAACCCGGATTTATGTAATTTTCTCTTAAAAATACAAATTTTAAAAGTTTCGACCAATTGAGGTTGGAAATTTTCAAACATATCCACCATCTAAAACAAATTTAACAAAACATATTAAAATAAATATCCAAAATTTAATATGAAATAAACAGTTTCAACCATTAAAATAAAAAAAAAAATGTCATCCAAACTCAATACATAACTAAAAATGTTATAGTCATCTAATTAAAAGTAATATAGTCAACGAACCTCAATAAATTCAAAATTTAAAATATTACAATTATCAAAATATATTACAATCATTCAACATCAAATAATATATTCCGTCCGTATTCAATTGTCTCAAATGTTTTGAAGTGCATTCGTACAACAAAGAAATGTGTAATCCTATAACAAAACAAATGAAATACTAAGGGAAAAATGAGTCATGTATTTAATAAAGTCTATTACAGCAATACATCTACTGGAAAAACTTGTAAAATGAATCCCTTAGCCTTGGACCCTTTATTATCTTCGTTTGGTTTTAGGTTCATTGACACCAAATGTTGACGATGCGGGCTAAATATAAATGCGGGTGAAATGGTTGTTGTATATCGAACAAAAAAAAACCAAGGTTTAATCTGCATGAGCGTGACTAAATTATATAATAAGGTGATTGGAAATGTATACGGGTGTGTTTGAGCCACATTATTTTGAAAGAATGTATTATGAAATAGTAGATTGATGGAGAATGTGTGGTTGAAAAAGAAGGAAATATTATTGATGCGATAGAAAATATTATTCTATTGAAAAATGTGTGGTTAAAAATGAGTAGAATAATGAGAATGAAAATTTTAATGTATACCAAACAGGGATGGGCAGCCAAGAAATAAAAAAGAAGAAGAAGAATCCAATGCAAGTGATTTTCATTCTTTCCTAAAACAAAATTGTCTCACAATAGTGCTCACGGTTCACGGCACTTATCTCTCAAGATACAATAGATTCAATTTGGGTAGAAGCACTTCAAACTACAAGTTATAGCGAATTTTCGACGGAGTTTCTCTCTACAAAGAAGAACACTATTTTTGAATGAATTTGTAAGTGATTTGCAAGAGTTTTTATGCAATCCTCAATGCAAATATGGTATGAGATGCCCAATGGACGTCCAAGAGGTCCTATATATAGAGGATGAGGGGTTGTGAATGAAGTGTCGCGTCCAAATTTCAGCAACTCTTGCTAAAGGTCGAATCATTCACTGTCGCTAGATTACACGAAAGTTATTTTTTTCTAAGTTTTTGATTTTGACACTTAACCAAATTCTCAATCTTCTAAACCAATTTCCAATACCAAATACTCCCAAAAAAAATTGATTGAATTAATAACAAAGTAGATAGAAACATGTAGAATTAACAATCATGTAGATATGGTTATATTACATTCATCCAATTTGTTATAATGCTCAACATCATCCCTGTAGAATCCATCCAAATTTTGAGAATTGCTTTAGCCAATTTTGGAAGCACAACAAGTCTTCCACTATTTTAGGATTTAAAGAACTATAGAAGGGTTAAAGATCCTTAATTTAATACTGAAAGCACTTTCTGAAACAATAATAGACACTTGAATTGTAAACACATATCTAGCTAGTTTGTACAAGATAGAATCTAATAGATAATTGGAACATCCAAAAATACAATAGATTTACAATCAATTTTTTCTTGCCTTGCAGACTCCTTTAATTTTTCATACCTATTAGGAGAAGCTTTAACATATTTAACTGCATTGCGCATACTTAGAATGGAGTCATGTGTTTCTTTCCACCCCTTACAAACAATCAAATTGATAATGTATGCACAACATCTCTATTAAATGTCTACAATCTAGAACCATCATTACCTCAACCAATGACCTTCCTATCATTTGAGGATGCATTATCAAACGTTACCGTAAATTTTTTTTCAATACCCCACTCATGGAAACAAGTCTCAATCATTTTTGCCAATAGTTTATCCCTTGTGATTTAGAATAACACAAAAACTTAAAATGCTCTTATCAAGTGTCCAATCAAAATAAATGTGCTGTGAGAAACATAAAATTAACATGCTAATTGGAAGTCCAAGAAATAGTGGTAAGGGTAACCTTTGATGGTGAAAAGAAAAGATGTTTCTCAATTTCAATTTAACTAATAAATCTCTTTATCAAGAATCCTACCAAATGGGAGCTCAAACAAATGACATCCTACACTATTATAAAGTCTAAACACACGATCTTCGATAAAACCTAAAAGGTAAGTTATAAGATGTAACCCGACACTCTTCCTTACTACTTCCAGTAGTTATAAGATTGCTCCCACTACCAAAATTTTGATTTTCAAAAGATAGAATTTTTTGCTTCTTATCTTGCAACCTACCACGATACTTTTTAACTATGAAAAGTCGATGGTTACTCAGAGTGCTTATCCAACATTTCTTTGTTCCACAAGATAATCTACTCCACAAAAGTTGCACTTACACACCTATAATTTTGATCATTTCTTGAGCCCAATGTGTGAACTGATCCCAAATATGTAAAGTTGCTCTATTAGATTTTTCTTTCCTAATGTTGATGGTGGACGTGAAGGAAGATCTGGTTGCAAATTCGTGTCCTTTGATGGGGTATAGTGTCACTGTCACAAACTTTAGACGTGTACATATCTACCAAAATATTTCAAAAATATCAATCAATCAATGGATGATAAAAGAAATGTCAAATATGATTATACAATTATTAATGCAATATAAAAATCACAAGTAATACACTTCAACAACCTTACATTTGCTTGGATTTTCATGTAAAATCCAACATATCTCCATCATTCGATGATCATCAACCTAAATAGCCCAATCTTTAAAGGCTTTCAAGTCTTTCTTGGAATGCATAAATAAAGTTACCCAATTTTTTAAAAAAAAATTAATTCAAGAAATAAGATTATCTAAATGTTCACGATGTGTTATATTGAGAATAAATGGTTCAAATTTTTACTTGACTTCGATGGTTAATTCTGAATCACGAACTTCCAGTCTTTTGTATCACATACTTCAAATTTTTAATTTCAAGAACTTTATACTCAAAAGTCAAAACTTCCAAGTGGTATTTTTCAAAGTCGAGAACACACAAGTGGATGTGCACATTCTTTTAATTAAATCAAGAAACTAATTCTTAAACTAAATAGGTGAATAAAGTACGAAACATAATTTTTTCTCTTTTTATATCTCCAAATTTGAACACTACATAATTATTACATTATATTTTGTAGTATTATATAGGATGTCTAGGTTTCATTTAATCTCTATTTATAGATATAAAATAGTTTCTATCCATATACAATAAGAATTCGAAGTTCAAATAGAAGTCTTAATTAAAATTCAAATATGAGTTTTAATTCAAATTCAAATTCAATTAGTTTATATTTAAGAATTACAATTACAACTACGATTAGATTTACAACTTTCATAAATATTACAAATAAGTCCAAAACTTATTGTAATTGCAATTAAGCTCAAAATTTTATAATAATTGTAATTAAACTTCAATACTTTATAGAGATGCAACATGAATTTAATTTGACATATATTTTCCAAACTCTACTAATTGATCATTTATGGTCGATCATTGACCACCTAATCTAATTATTAATTTTTGCGACCACCCAATATAACTTTATTTTTTCTACTAAAAGCAAAATATTACACTATCAGAATATATAAGATTACAGAAGCCAATAAATTTGTAATACTTTCCTACGATTCATAGTATATGTAGTTTATTGTCATTCGAGATTCGATTAAGTACAACCATAAATGATTGTTTTGCCTTTCTAATTATTCTCATTAATTTAAGTATCATTTTCTTCAACAGTCCTATGAACCCATTTTTTAGAACGACGGTCCACACACAAATTCATATTCTTTATTTCGCTCATTCCCAAACTCCCAACTCATCGAGATATTTGACCAATCAAATTGATCTCATCCATTGGTAAATAATGATTAAAGTCACGAAAAAATATACATAACACTGTCAGGGGATTTAGATGAAATACAAAGCGATAAAGTAAAATTTAATTCTCTCCACGGTCATGCTATAGAATTAAACTTGACACTTGATCCGCTCAATACATTTCAAGTGTACTAATGTCTCCTTTAACTATTTATGTATTAAGGAAAAATCAAAAACTTGAATAGTGAATCGGTCAACACTACAACATTCCAGTACAATGTGTCAACCCTTATATATTGTCCAAGAACAAATTATTTATGATCAAAATATAAATTCTATTATACTGTACTACTCAACATAAGTACCCAACTTATATTATCATAAGTGATCATATGAACTTTAATTCGCATGCTCAATAATAAATAAATGCAAAAAATAAGATAAATACAATTTTATGTAATATAAGAATAATATTTTTACACTAGTAAAACTATACTATATGAACACACAACCCAATTGTCTTGTTATACACAAAATCGATTGGAAGACTACATCCAAAAAATGCCACTAACTCAAATCTAGAATAGAAACCAGAATCTACCTAAGCAATGTATTGTACCTTCAGTGTATATAAACATGTCATTCTCTCTCAAAAAAAAAAAATAATAATAAAAAAACCCACCATATGAATGAACTTAATAGTGAAAACAGTCGAGTCACTGGCTGCAAAAAAGTACTACATATCAGAAAGAAATGTGCAAAAAAGGGTTCATATTATACAATAACTCTTATAAAATTACATACATTAAAGAAACCGTTAATGAAATGTAGTGTGGTGGTTCTTCCTCTCCTCCACGCAACTGAGGGTTTCTCATGATTCTTGAGAAAATTTCATAGAAATTAAAATATATTTACGAGGATTGTTGGTCTCAGAATCGAAGTTTCACAACAAAACCAAGAAATCATAGAAAAATTGCATAATTGAAAAGAACACAAAGGAATTTTCGCCCCTTTGGACCTGGATGCTCAGCTTAAAGCCTACTCACCCGTTGAGCATCCACTACATAGATATAGCTCGAATTCACTAAAAATCACAAAGTACAGTACAACAAATGTATATGTACTTCACTAAGTTTTCCCCAAGCCTCTCATATACAAGTATTCACTCTACTAAAATAGTGTGTACACAATACACTCAAGAATATCATTAAAATATAACAAAGATCATAACCAAAAGATCTCAAGAACTCAAACAGCGACAAAACGCTCGAGAGAGAAGAACAAGAGAAAGCCCTAGAATGTGAAGAATCACTCAATCGAAGAGTCCAGGGAATATGGTTATAAAAGTAACCCCAAATTACTTCATCCAACTATCCAAGATATGCCAAGTGTAAAGCCAAGATTACAACACTAAATAAAATAGCAAGCAGGTGGTCCACAGCAAAGGCCCAACACAAAAATAAAGAGGCAGCCCAAAAGTAGAATAAAGAGGCAAGCCAAACCAACAATCTCCACCTTGCCGAACTATTTTGAGTAATATTTTGTTGATTCAAACTAAATTTACTAGTTTCATTTGCTCTAACATACCTGTAAACAGAAAAACAATCAGATTTAGGTAAAACAAAAACTAAAGTAACTGTAAAACTTAACAGAATTCATTACCTTCAGACCATATTCAACATTTTCAAACAGTTTCTGAATTTATTCAAAGGTAAAACCTTAGTGCCAAAGTCAGCAAGATCGAATTCAGTGCGAATTTTTATTAAACTAATCAGATATTTTTCAGATATATTTTCTAACAAAATGAAATTTAATTTCAACATATTTGGTCCTATCATGGAAAACATTATTTCTACTTAAGTGAATAGCACTTTGATTGTCAGTATATATCATAACCACTTCATTTACAAAACCAAACTCATTTAAAAACCTATTAACCACATCTTCTTTAACAACATCACAAGCTGCAATATATTCAGCTTCTAGGGAAGAGAGTGCAACAATTTTTTGTAATTGTGATTTCCAACTAACAAAGCCATCACAAAGAGTAAAAACATAAGAAGATGTAGATCTTCTTTTATCTAAATCATCTGCAAAGTCAGAATCTGTATATCTCTTTAAGTAACACCTTCATTACATCTTTGAAACTTTAAGCCAAAATCAGTTGAACCCTTTAAATACCTTATCATCCATTTAATAGCCAACCAATGTGTTTCACCAGGATTATCCATAAATCTACTAAGAATACTTATTCCATGAGTTAGGCCAGGTCTGGTGCATATCATAAGGTACATAATAAAAGCTAACAACGTTAGCATAAGGTATTTTACACATTCTATCATGTCCATCAACAGTTTTAGGTGATTGATCACTAGAAAGTTTAAAATGGTTTGCAATAGACACAGTTACAGATTTGCATTTAGTTATAGCAAACTTTGCAAGTACTTTCTTCCCATAAGAATTTTGATTCACATACAAAACACAGTTTTTTTCTATCTCTTTTGATTTCCATTCCTAAGAGATTGTTAGCCTAGTTAAGTCCTGAAAATTGAAGCAATCAAACTTAATGGAGAATCCTTATTTATTGAAATATTGAACTGCAATTGGTGAGATTTTACCATACTAGAGAGGTGAGGATAGTAAAAAAAAAAAAATATAACTGTAGTTCACACACAGGAAAAGAGTGAAAATAAAAAAGTTTGGGGTGTGTGAATCTCACGAGTGATGAAAGAACATATTTGACCACTGAGGGTCGGAAATTGAAATAACTTATGAATTCATAATACTATACTTAATTCTCCACACACATACACGTCAATTTTACATTGGAAAAGTGAGTTTTAATTTATCTATTGTGATTTTGAAGCTATGTATAGATTTGATATTATTATTTCAAACCTGAAATAAAAAGTCAGGTTAGCTAACTAAACTTTATTATTTTACTTGATTGATTGACCGTCAATTAGGTAATTATCATTGTTTGTTTGTATGTTTGCTTAGTTTTAATTTTGTTTGAGGACAAACAAATGTTTAAGTTTGGGGGTATTTGATAAGTGTATTTTATATACTTATTTAGGGTCCTAAAATATCGATATTTGGTAGTTCTTTTGACAAAATATATCCTAAATTATTGTATTTTATGTTATATAGGTAAAACTCAATGGTTGAACGAAGAATCGAAAGGAAGAAGCGAAAAATGACGAAAAATGGCGAAATCCAAAGTCCGAGAACCAAATTGAAAATATCCCATAGTTGATTTGGACCAAAAGATGATACTTGAAATATTAGGAGACAATTGGATGGAATTAGAATTCAAAAAGGAATGAAATATGGTAAAAATCAATTTCCAATCCTATAAGTTATATTCCAGATTTCTAGTC
>CAIGRF010252477.1:37247-56009 GCA_903798235.1 Fraxinus ornus
TTTTTCGCCCATTTTAGCACAGTTTTCACTCCATCCATCAATATAATCCTACAAACACAAATTATATCGAATTAAGCCATATTTCAACATATTTATCGACAATAATGCATGTTTTGTGGTATAAATAAGTGCGTAAAACACACTTATCATCATTAAAGTCAGTAAACCGTTCTTTAACAGGACACATATGGAAAGAACATCCAGAGTCAAGGACCTATTCATTTAGATTTCTTTTAGTTGATGCGATAAGGATAACACCTTGTATTTCAGATTCATTATTGCAAACAATGTCTGCAGACCCATCTGTATTGAATTTTGCTTTCATACCAGATATCTACTTAAAGTAATCTTTTATAAGATGTCTAGTATTGCCACAGTAATAGCATTTTCTATCTTGCATCTTTGGTTTTGACTGATTCTTATTTTGATTTCTGAATTTAGAAAACTGTGATTTTCCTTTTTAAAAAAAAATTGTAATTGCATTGTTTTCCTTTCTTATTCTGATTTACTTTTTCTCTTACATTCAAACCTTCTCCAAACTTAGAATCTTTAACTTCAGTTTTCAATTCCAGTTCTCTATTTCTTAGAGATGATATCACAATATCAACAGTAAGTTTAGTTCTCCCATCCTCTAAGGCATTTTTTAGATCTCTGTAGCTATCACCTAAAGTATTTAACAGAGCAACAACTTGTTGATCCTTAGATGTTCATTACAATATGTTATTTCTTGAACCAATTTAGTGAATTTATCAATGTTTTCTTCCAGATTGTTCTTCCAGATTGGAGGAGGTATTAAATCTGAAATTATAGAATTGTCTTAGGAGATAGTATTTGTTGGACATGGTTTTAGTTAGATAAAGAGAATCAAGTTTAGCCCAAAGACCCTGAGTGTTGGTGGTTTCTCCAACCTTTCTAATTACAGTGTTAGACAAATAAAGGAATATAGAACTTCAGGCTATCTCATCTAACTCTTGTCTCCTATAAACACTAAATTCAGGAGGCCAAGTACCATCAATACAAGCACTACAGCTCTGCTGTAACAACAGAGCCCTAATTTTCTGATGCCACAAACTAAAATCCATAGTCCCTCTTCGAATCTCTACTTCAAATTTATGTGCAGTAGATATGATCACAAACAGATTCACAGTAGATTTAAGTTTCTCTTTCACATAGAATATAACAAATATAGACAGTATAATAAAGAATAATAGTAAAGGCAATATATGATCAGCAAGTATAGGTATATTGAACAGGATTGTCAATTTGACAGGTTTAAGGGATGATAACCCTGTAATTCCCTACTCTCTCATATTCTCAAATCCTCAATGAGATCTTGGACAAAGGAAAGCAAAGGAAGATTAATTACCTTAATAACTAGATCAAAACAGATAAAGCATTTTAATAATCGTACTAAGAAATCAGAAAAGTTAAGAGAATTATACCAGAGCTGAAACCTCGATGTTTCAGTGAAGAAGGAGTATATTAAAAAATACTTGAATCGGATCAATTTTCTAGAATGGAGTACCGAGAACTAACAAGTCACAACAACTCAGTATGACTAAGAGTGAGTTAGGTAAAACCAGCAAGAATCAGAGTGAGTCAACTCAACTCATCGTCACTCGGTAGGAGTTTTCAAAGAACTTCAACTCAGTAGCGAGTTATAACCAAGAACCACCAAGAACTTAGTAGAAGAACCAAGATGTCAAAGAATCAGAACTAGAAATAAGTTCGTTTTTCACAAAGAAAAATATGTATCAAAAACTTGATCGACAGCCACTAAGAATCAGGGGTTTGAAAACAACTATTTTATTTTATTTTTAAATCAAAGGTTTTGAAAAAACTTACAGATCTGCAAATCATTCCAACCAAAAAACCCTAATCCTCCTTAAAAGGATACTTTGAAACCACTTGTTGGTCTCAGAATCGAAGTTTCACAACAAAACTAAGAAATCATAGAAAAATTGCAGAATCGAAAAGAACATAAAGGAATTTTCGCCCCTTTGGGCCCGGATGTTCAGCTTAAAGCCTACTTACCCGTTGAGTATCCACTATGTAGATATAGCTCGAATCCACTAAGAATCACAAAGTACATTGCAACAAATGTATGATGAAATCAATTTCTTCACTAAGTTTTCCTCTAGCCTCTCATAGACAAGTATTCACGCCACTACACTAGTGTATACACAATACACTCAAGAATATCACTAAGTTATTACAAGATCATAACCAAAAGATCTCAAGAACTAAAAACAGAGAGAAAACTCTAGAATGTGAAGAATCACTCAATCGAAGAGTCCAGAGAATAGGGTTATTAAAGTAACCCCAAATTATTTCATCCAACGGTCTAAGATATGCCAAGTGTAAAGCCAAGATTACACCATTAAATAAAATAGCAAACTGGTGGCCCAAACAACACATCAAAGGCCCAACACAAAAATAGAGATGCATCTAAAAATCAGAATAGAGAGGCAGCCCAAACCAACAAGGATCATGTACGATTTAAACTCCAAATGCAAAAAAAAAAATGCTGGCTTGGAGAGAGATTTAATGGAGAGGGTCGTTTTGGTATTTTGCCCGTGCAATGTACGATTGCGTTATTTTGAAGATATTGTTAGCATGTTTTATGTTAAGAATAATGAGAGAGATGTATGTTTTTTATTCACTAGAGATTGTTGCGTAGATTAATGTATGGCTCATAAGATTCGCCCAATTAGTCACTTAAGCACCAAAATCTTCTCATTTCAAAGATCTCCATCTAATTTCAT
Organism: Fraxinus ornus; assembly: GCA_903798235.1. NCBI lineage: Eukaryota > Viridiplantae > Streptophyta > Magnoliopsida > Lamiales > Oleaceae > Fraxinus > Fraxinus ornus. The sequence goes on from CAIGRF010252477.1 coordinate 40,013, forward strand.
AAAAAGAAATATCCGATTTTGCTTCCCTTTCCAAATCAGAAGAGGTTAAAGTTCAGATTAATTCCCATAATCAGAGTAAAAAAAAAAGGACGCTGGGATTGAGACAAAAAAGACTATTATAAGTCTTGCTCCTTACACTTGGAAGCAACCAGGTTGAGGAATGAGGCAGTAAGAAAACACACATCTCTCTACTCTTATTTATTTGTGTTTTTTCTTTAAGATCTCAAAATTTCTTTTTCAGATTGTTGAATGTATGCATGTCTCCACCAAAATGGAAAAGGATTCATAGACCAAAAAGAAAATGAGACAAAGTTTAGAATAGGCTGTACACAAGAACTATTAATCCCGTATTATAATTCATCAAGTAAATAATCTCCATATAGTAAATATAGTAACATGGAAGAAGCAACCACACTAATAGTCCAAGACATTTCCAAGGAAAGAATTCAGTAGCTTTTAAAACGATGTTTACTACTCGATTATTTATACAGTTTCTAGTAGTTCTATTAATTTACGTCATGCACCATGCGGTGCCATTTCCAAGATAACAATATAAGCTCGTGATTATGAAAAATGGTAAGCTCTAATGCAACCAGCTTAAACACCGGAATGTTTAATAGTAGTTAAATAAGCCCAACAACCATTATACTTATTTTTTCAAAAGTTGAAAACCATCATGATAAAGTATTATGGCTCATTAAAAATCAGGGAAAGATAGTTAGGAAAATTTTCACCATAGATTTTCTTCAAATCATCCCTGTTGAGAAAGCTCGATGATTTTATATCAACTGCTCGTGGAAAAGAGAGCGAGAGAGAGAGAGACAGAGACAGAAAATTATTACAATTATTCTCACAATTGCTCTATATAACAGGGACATTGCGAAGTACCCTCAGAGTGCCAGTCAAGGGAGAAACATGCACCTCCAAAGAGATGCTCCTCCTAGGCAAACCTAATAACCTATGAGTGTTGAGCCAAAGAACCCAATAGAAACGACGTTCCCAGGAGGAGAGACATTAATGCGGAATGAACTAGGGAGGGTCAAAGACAAAGAATAAGCCCCCGAGCTAATGTTGGCCATGAGCCCATCAGAGAAATTGATACAATTTTTGGAGGCCCATACGTTGGGGGAGAATCTAGGAACTCCCAAAGAAATTATGCTAGGAAAGTGGCACACCGAGCCTCTATTAAAAGAAAAGTTAAACCTATCACCTTTGATGCAGCGGGTGTACATTATCCATACTATGATTCCCTAGTGGTGAGGGTCGTTGTAGCACGCGATGGCCTAAAAAGAATGCTAGTGTATAATGAAAGCTCCATTAACATCATCTTTAGATCCACTTTTGATAAAATGAAAGTTGATCACAAGCTGACCCTAATAAGTTCCCCATTGTATGGTTTCACCGGTAATAGCACCATCCCAATGGGTAAAATCGCTCTAGCAATAAAAATGGAGACCTCACCTTTGACTTCTCACATTTTCATAGAATTCTGTGTATCCAAAGTGGGTCTCTAACTAGTGTTGGTAAAGAAGCACAACGGCAAGTGGTGGGTTTGTGTGAATTTTTCAAACTTGAATCAAGTTTGTCCTAATGATAGCTTCCCACTTACCCAAATAGACCAACTTGTGGATTCAACCGTCGAACATGAACTTCTTAGCTTCATGAATGCATATTTCGGGTGCAATTAGTTACCAATGTTCCCAACAGTTGAAGAACACACGTCCTTCATAACATACAAGGGTCTTTATTACTATAAGGTCATGCCCTTCGAGTTGAAAAATGCCAGTGCCACCTACTAAAAACTTGTCAATAAAATGTTCACTAGCCTTATTGGGAAAACCATGGAGGTTTATGTGGACGACATGATGGTTAAGAGCTTAAAAGTAAGGGATCATGTCAAACATCTCAAAGAAACGTTTCAAATATTAAGGAGTACGCGATGAGGTTCAATCATTAAAATGCGCCTTTGAAGTTGCTTCTGGAAAATTTCAGGGCTACATCATCGACCAGAGATGCATTGAGGCCACCCCCAAAAAGATTAAAACTTTAATTGATATGAGGTCGCCTCAGAAACTAAACAAGGTATAGAGCCTTACCAAGCGTGTAGCTACGTTGAGCCGCTTCGTCTCTAAGGCCATGGAAAAGTGCCTACCTTTCTTTAAAATTCTGAAAGGAGGAAATAAGTTTCAATGGATAGAAGAATGTGAGGTAGCCTTGCAAGAGCTGAAAAAGTACTTGGGTTAGGTTCATCTCCTCTCCAAACCAAAGGCCAACGAACCACTACAATTGTACTTGGCAGTAACCACCGAGACTATTAGTTATGTCCTAATAAGATAGGAGAATGATCACCAATTGCCTCTTTATTGTGTAAGCAAAGCACTTTTGATAGTCGAGACTCGCTATCTAGACATGGAGAAGCTAGCACTATCATTGGTAACAGCCTTTCGAAAATTGAGGCAATATTTCCAGGGCCATACTATACACATGTTAACTAATTTCCCCCGCAAGCAAGTGTTACAAAGCCCAATGTACTCAGCGAGTTCGATAACATGTTTAAGACAAGGCTGCCATTAAGGGACAAGTCCTAGCATATTTTGTGACAGAGTTCACCCATATTCCTAAAATGGAGAATGAGATGGAACCCGTCGAACCTCCCACATGGAATCTTTTTTACGACGGATCGTCGGAGACACCAGGTCATGAGCAAGAGTGGTTCTTGTCCGTCCAGAAGAACATAAGCTTACCTGTACTGTAAGGTTCGACTTCAAAACCAAAAATAACACAATAGAATATAAAACCCTCATCGCTGGCCTCATGCTAGCTAGGGAAATGCAGGAAAAGAGGTTCATAATCAGTAGTGATTCCCAGCTGGTAGTAACCCAAGTTCATGGCAAATTTTTAGCCAGAGATAAGTCTATGGCCACATACTTGAAATTGTTTATGGAGTTCATTCATGCTTTCGAAAGATTTAAGTTGGTAAAAATATAATGCTCAGAAAATGCTCATGCAAATGTCCTTTCAAAGTTGATGAGGAGTAAAGATTCTGAATTGCTTATTGTAGTACCCATAAAGCATCTTCCAAAGGGAGAGGAGACTCTAGCTTCACAATTGTCGCCATTGATTATTTCACCAAATAGGTATAAGTCGAGCCCCTTGATAAAATTACTGAAGCCAATACTTTCAAATTCCTTTGGAAAAACATCATTTGTAGATTCGAAATTTTCCATTCAATTGTTTCGAACAATGGTCGATAGTTAGCTAACAAGAAGTTCAGAAACTTATGTGAAGAGTTGGGCATTAAGAAACATTTTTCCTCCATACGTTATCCCCGGGCAAATGGTCAAGTAGAGACTGTCAACAGATAATCAAATACACATTGAAGAGAAAATTGGATGCTTCTAAAAGGGTCTGGGTCGATGAGCTGCCTCAAGTCCTTTGGCCCATGCGAACTACAACTAGAACTGCTACAGGAGAAACTCCTTTCTCTATGGCTTACGAGGTCGAGGATATGAGCCCAGTTCAAGTGGGTCTGCCATTTCCTCGTCAAATTCATTACAATGAACTATCTAATAACGAAATAAGGAAATGTGAAATGGACTTCCTTGAAGAAATAAGGGATGATTCTCAAGCAAAATTGGCTGTTTACCAGTGAAAAATGACTAGAAAATATAAATTTTAAAGTAAAGAAGAAGTCATTTCGTTTGAATGAGTTGGTGCTCCAAAGGGTAATTTTATCTTCCAAAGAACAGGGTGCAAAAACCCTTGGTCCCAACTGAAAATGATGGAAAGGCACAGCCTCATCGATGGAATACAGATTATCTACGGAAATACTATAAGTAATGATATAAATATCTAGTTTGTATAGTTCTTGATTTAATGAAATCGACTTTTATCAAATTATTTGTGCATTAAAATACGTCCCAAGAGATAAAGTACTGCAGAAAGCTTTTGCATAGACGAATCATCTCAAAATGGACTACCTCCTACTCGCGAAGTGCTGCACATGCTTTTAACAACAAAAGTTGTTAAGGAAGCCTCAGCATGGGCAACTCGCTCAACCCCATGTCATAAAACAAAGTTCGCAGTCTGAAAAATTAAATTTACACAAGTGAAAATTAATAAAAACCCATTCTATTAAAAAAAGTCAAAAGGAAAGCCTCATTATAGATGATTTGTCCCTGTAAAGAGACGCATGGGAACTTCGACGAGAAAGGGGATCCTAAAATGGACCACCTCTACACTCACGAAGTGGTACATGCCTTTAACAACAAAAGTTGTTAAGGAAGCCTCAGCATGGGCAAACTGCTCAACCTTACACTATGGAAAATTATACTTTGTGTTAAGTTAAGTTGCTTCTTAATATTTATTAAGTCAAGTTTGTAAAAAATAAAAGGTGCCTCTTCATAGATGATTTGTCCCTATGAAGAGACGTGTGAGCACTTCAACGGGGAGCTGGATCCTAAAATGGACCACATCTGCACTCGCGGAGTGTGGCACATGCCTCTAACAACAAAATTTATTAAGAAAGCATTAGCATAGGCAAACCATTCAACCCAATGCTAAGGAAAAGAAAGCAAACGAACTACCAACACTTGTGCAAATTACAAATAAACAAAATCTTGAACAAAAGTCTGAAGTGTTAAGAGCTTCAGTTTGATATTATTGTTGAAGTTCAATGTTCATAGATTTAGAAACTTATGAAGATACGCGATCTTTTAACACATATGCAAAATTATAAGTTTAATGTTATTATTGAAATTTGATGTGCTTATGCTTGATGTTATTATAAATTTGATGTTATTATTGAAGTGGAATTAGTTTAAGCTGCACTGAAGAGCATTACAATATATTAAACATAACCATTGGGTACAAAAATAAATGACACAACTATGAGCATAAAAGAGTTTTATTTATTTAACAAAAATTCACAATTGTGACTCGAAGCCATTTACATAGAAAATAGAAAAAAAAAAAAAAAAGGAAAGAAGACATATCTATACAAGTGGAGAAGGGAAAGCTACAAAGGAAACAATTGCATTAGGTACCACTGCCTCGTCTTCAATTTCTATCACCTAGTTACATTCAGCAGGAGTTTGATGCTCTTGTTCTACCTCCTCGAGGAATTCTGACCGTAACTCAGAGGTTTCAATGCCCTGGATGTTCACCTCAAGCCACTCCACCATCTCAGTGTAGGCAAACCTCCACCAGTACTTTGCACAACTTTGGTATACCTCTATCAAATGGAAGTTCATGATATAGTACTTGACGACATCATCCCCAGCTGATTGAGCTTCTTGTCGAGCCGTCTACACCTCTTCTGTTAGGCAAGATACTTTCAAGTTCAACTCCCCATCTGCTCTTTTAGAGCAACATTCTCTTTATTAGCCTTCTCCAAGGCTTTAGGTGCCAGTCTTTGGTGAGCATCAGACGTCTCTACTTCGAAAGTGAGGCCACTTCACTCTAAGACAAGTGAAACTCCTTTCTCAAGTTTTCAATTTCTTCCAAGACGAAAGCGAGCTTCACGGACTCCTCAGCATTTTTCTTCTTCAAAGCCTCAGCCTCTACTTTGGCTTTGCAGGTAGCCTCATTAGTGTGGGAGGCCTTATTTGTGAACTCACAATTTTTCCCATTGAAGGCTTTTAACGAGGGATTTAGTCTCTATGGTGATGCCAAAGGCCCTTCCCGCCTAGATCACCATCATGGAAAATAAGTCCACAGCGTCACTGGTCTCGATGAAGGATTGTAACCTCTCCATTCAGTACTTGTAAAAGGTAGCAGTTGCTATTTGGACTTCAGGAGGGAAGAGGGAGAAGGACAAGAGCCTCTGCGGCTAGTTCAATACTCTTCTTCTTGACGGCGAATTTGGATTGCTGAAGAGCCTTAGAAGCGGTGGAGTCACTTGTAGACCTCGCCTTTTTTGAAGAGTCTTACCTCTGGGGCTCCACGACAGCTGGCCTTTTTTGCCTCCCAGAGGCTACAACTATGGATGTTGCCAATAGCTTCTTCCCGACAGGGCCGTTGGAGTAAGGAAAAGGGACGTCTTTTGATCCACCCACCTCGATGGTGGAAAATCTGTGCATTTTCTTGGAGATTTCCTCAGCAATTTTCTTTCCCTTATTTTTTAGGAGAGGTCACCCTTCATCTTGACTGCTAGCCTCTCGACAGACCCTCTCTATTTGGTCTCTCACTTGTTTGGTGCAACAGATGAGGGCTTCAGGCCCTTTCTTTCTAAGATGGAGGTGACAGCGAGAATGGTGGCCATGTTCGGAGTGGGGTGTATCTTTTTCTCAAAACATTCTAGAAAGGGAAACAAAGAGTTCAAAAACAGTTATGTAAATATAAAATGAAGTTTAATGAGGAGAAAGAAGTACCACTTTTGACCATTACGCAAAATCCTTCAAAAAATTTCATTGAGACGATCAAATGATCAAAATCGTAAGAGGATTAGGGTCGACAGTAGATGTCAGCTAAAGTCTCCTAATCACACTCGTTCAACTCAAAGCGCTCAACTGACCCTACAAAACAATAAGAAAATGTTAACATCGAATTCATACATACAAAGAAATCAAAAGGCAGAAATAACACTCATGAGCTTTGGAGTAGGAGGTCGAAACTTTCATGTGAGGAAAAGTATCACCATCACATTCCTTCCACTTCCACTTTTCCTTACCCAAAACCATGCCTTCTTCCATCCTATGATGGATTAGGGAAGGCCCAGGACAAAGGAAGAATGTGACCCCCACTGACAGAGGGAATACCACCCTTTTGAGTCCCTTTTTTCCAGAACTTGAGGTTGAAAGACAGTTTTGAAAAATGTAGAGAGGCATGTCCTCTTTGAGTGAAGTTTCTTTCCAGAGAAAGTAGGTCCCTACTAATGGGCTCAAGCGTTAAGGACGAACTAGGTAGGGGCCAGCCCATACACTTAAGTATAGCTTTAAATGATGGACGTAAAGGTAGGTGAAGCCTAGCCTTTAGGAGGAACTCATTGATGGCAACGCATCTCTACCTCAAAAAGCAGGCTCGCTCATCAAAAGTAGGGAAAATGAGTTCTATGTCGTACGAAATATAGTATTTTTCCCTAAGGTTGGCTAGGTGGGTCAGTTTTACAGATGAAGGAATTTTAGCTTCCAAGCTATTTCATTGTTTTTCCTACCCCTTAGAAGGCAACACATTTTGTCCAGCCTGAATGGCTAAGACCAGGTCTGTCATGCTAGTGATTTCAGCCCCTATTTCAGCTACCACTTTGCTAATATCTACATCCCTCACAACAGAGTTGAAAAATGCCATTGATTTAGATTATTAAGTTAAAAGTTTAAGATACTTACAAATTTAGGTGAAGAATGTTGAAGGAAAACCACCAAAGAATATGAATGCAAAAAAAGAGAAGGAAAACTTGGAGTTTTGAGGAATTTGAATGATGAATGCGTGAAAGACAAAATGATTTTTTGCCATGGATACTCGCCTTTTATAGGTAGAGGCTCTCAATCCCAGTCATTGGATGTCGATCTGGATCATCTGACTATTTATTTGGAGTTTTAATTTGAACTACTCAATACATCGACCGCTTTATATTCTAGAGTCCATATCAGAGAGAGTGCCTCACGTGTGCATGACAGCCATCATTGCTCATTAAATATGGCAATGGTTGCATGCGAGTGAAGTTGAACCGCTTCAGCTATTTTTTCTTGAAAACGTACAAAGACAGAAAATCATTTAGGTGCAATAATTGAGGATGCCTCGTGTTCCCAAAATGTTTTAAAATCAAGCTCCTCGTAATTAGCAAGTTGAAGACCTAGCAAGGGTCAGAGTCACTTCTCATCAACTAGTTCAGATAAGGTTTTGGATATGCAAAGGAACTTCGGACGATACAACCTCGGGCTTAATCCGCTTTGCTAACACTCCTCAGAATTATTCCAAAAAGAGCCACATAGTAACCCAAGTGGACAAAAAAAATCAACAAAGTCTCAATGGTCAAAGATAAATGAATCATATGAATGGCTGAAGCTCTTACGCCGAAGCACTGCCTAAACAGCTGAAGTGCGTGAATTCGAAGTGCTACATAAAGAAATGGAAGAAGCTGAAGCTCTTCACATAGAGGACCAACACTAAGATTCCTCTAAGGCCCTTAATTCACCTGAAACTCATGAAGTTGAAGTTGTCTCTTACAAGATCCTTAGGCAATCTTTAAAAATGATTGATGTAACGTTTGTAATAAAGAATGCCAAGTGTGTATTGTATAGGTTGACTGACCCATTGTCAAGGTATTTATTATATGATAGATAGTGATGTAAAGCATTAGTCAAGGAGATGAGGCCACGTGGTTCTGATCCAACGGACACCATGTCGGCTGAAGCACTGTAAATAGGCCCTCCTTGTAACTGGAAAAGGGTTGGATTCTTGGACTTTAGACTATTGAACCATTGATCCTTGATAATACAAATGATATTGCAAACCCTATACATATCATCTTGTTTTTTTTTTCATATACATTAGTTTGATCTTTTTATTGGTTTACTTTGGTATTCGATTGGTGATTGTTGTTAGTGCAATCATTTTTGTTCCACCTACCGGTGCTTGAACACTTTTGTCTCACGCCTGGAAGCATTTCCCGCGTTCACGTTCATCTCGTTTCTTACCGATGCTCCGATTGAAACGCGTCGAAATTTGCTTGAGTGGGTGTTAGTGGGCACGACATTTGTTATCCACGTAAGCATCACGTTTTTTGGGGTCAACAAAAAATATAATAGGGTTACAACGACCAAGTTTTCCTTTTTAAAGGCTTGATGCACCACTATATATTACGTTATACATTTGAACAATTGAACAAAGAATCAAAACCCACATGAAAAAACCTAAACAAAGAACAAAACCCATATCAAATAATTCAGTTGCAGTTTATAGTGATTGTGTTCTGAAGAATGAACACAGAACCATCTAAAGCAACATGTTGATCTCGAAAAAATAGTCATGGGTACTTGGTAGAGTCTTAACTACATACTCGGGCTTAAGTTCCTACACATAGGCAGATGAGGATACTTTTCTTCACAGCTGTAGAAAAAATATACTATACAACTGCCTATTGTTACAAAAATAATGTAAATATTTTATCATTCAGTGCTTGTTTTTTTGGCAGGGACATTGGTTTGGTCGTCGGATTCATAGGTTTTGTTAATCTTCTTTTTTCGCTAAGTCTGTTTCCATAGTTTAATCAAGTGGTACTTGGAAGAGATACCTTTTTTGCAGAGGGTGTATTCATTTCTTTGGTGTTTGTGGGAACTTCAATGTTTTTGTTGTACATCTTGTTTTTGCCTTTCGTGTACATGAAAGTAAATTGGATTTGGCAGATTTATGGAAGATAATCAGATGACTTGATCTATATTCAAATAGTTTTGCCAAGATATTTGAGACTTTACATGATTAGCACGCATATGAAGAAACGGGATAATTACCCAATGGTCACTGAACTTTACCTAAAGTTTCCACTAGATCACTGAACTTTAAAAACTACACGGTTAGTCACTGAACTTTCGAAATTGCAACCCCGTCCATCACTGAACTAACTTCCATTAAAAAACTTGACTGAACTGATGATGTGGCTAACAAAATATCTCACATAGCACATTTGTGAGTGACATGAAATTTTTGGTGATGGATGAGATTGTAATTTCGAAAGTTCAATGACTAATCGCATAAACTATATAAAGTTCAGTCACCTGGTGGAAACCGTAGGTAAAGTTCAGTGACGGTTAGGGTAATGAACCTACTAACTGTATAAAGTTCAGTGACTTGGTAGAAATCGTATATAAAGTTCAGTGACCTGATGGAAATCGTAGGTAGGTAAAATTCAGTGATGATTAGGGTAATTTACTTAAGTTTGAAGCTAAGTTGATCCGGACATTTATTGAGAATCTCTTTATCATAATACATCGAAATAGTCTGACTAGTAAGTCTATTTATTGTCCTAGAGGCATCGCAATGCCAATGTTGTTTTGGCATCGCAATGCTAAAGCTGTTTTGACATCTCTTGTGCACATGCTTTGTGGTGTCAGACTAGTTAGTATGCTTATATCATAATTCTTTTGTCCAAAATTGAATAACATGGAAATCTAATTGACATTTCTTTTTCAAAAACCCTTCGTTGATAGTGCTGAGCATCTTATAGAAGATGTTGTATCTATGATTCTGGCTCGTGATATTCTAGAACAATATATTTTAATAATCATCACATCTACTTGTGAAGATGGAGTTACATTCTTACTACAAAATTCTTTTGTCCAAAATTGAATAACATGGAGATCTAATTCACATTTCTTTCTCAGAAACCCTTCGTTGATAGTGCTGAGCATCCTATAGAGGATGTTGTATTTGTAATTCTGGCTAGTGATAGTCTTCAGCATCTGGACAACATGCAAGTAAATTAATCATATATGTGCAGCTGAAACATAGTTATTATATGTTAGTCATTCTTCGATTTAAGAATCCTCATAAGCAAACCAGGAAAATGAATTTTTAAAATAAAATTCCTCACCTTGTATAAAGTTAGTTTTTTGTAGTAAGATTGCAGCTCTATATTCACAAATAGATGTGATGATTGTTAAAATATATTTCTAAAGACTATCACCTGCCAAAATCACAGATACAACATCCACTATAAGATGCTCAGCACTATCAACGAAGGGTTTCTAAAAAAGAAATGTCAATTAGATCTCTATGTTATTTAGTTTTGGACAAAAGAATTATGATGTAAGTAGATTTACTAGTCTGACACGACAAAGCCTGTTAACAAGAGATGTCAAAACAGCATTGGCATTGTGATGCCTTTGGGACAATGAATAGACTTACTAGTTAGACTATTTTGATGTATTACGATAAAGAGATTCACAATAAATATCCGGAGCAACTTAGGTAATTACCCTAACCGTCACTGAAATCTACCTACGGTTTTCACCAAATCACTGAACTTTATCTACAGTTTCCACTAGGTCACTGAACTTTATACATCATGCGGTTAGTAGGTTAATTACCCTAACCATTATTGAACTTTACCTACGGTTTCCACTAGGTCACTGAACTTTATACATCTTATGCGGTTAGTCATTGAAATTTTGAAACTACAATCTCATCCTTCACTAAAAATTCCACGTTACTCACAAACGTGCCCCGTAGGATATTCCATTAACCACATCATCAGTTCCGTCAAGTTTTTCAACATAAGTTAGTTCGGTGATGGATGGGGTTGCAGTTTCGAAAGTTCAGTGACTAATCAAATAGTTTTTAAAGTTCAGTAACCTGGTGAAAGCTTTAGCTAAAGTTCAATGACATTGGGGTAATCATCCCTAAAGAAACAGGGTAATATGTTCAATTAAGGTCGGCTTTTCAGTCGGAAAATATTTGACAAATTCCATTTTTATATTCGATCATATATGTAATTGAAATTAGTGAATATCCCGCGTCATCAATGAAATCAGTAAGCATAAATTCTAGAATATAGGAATAGTGGCAACAAGTTTACACCATATGAAGCAAAGTATCTCATCAATAAATTGTGGTCAACAAGATTTAGGAATGCAGGCATACATGCTAGTTCTTAGTGGCTAGGTACATTTTTTAGAATTTTTTTTAGAATTTTTTTATTTTTTATTTCTTACAATTCTACATTTTACTTTTTGAATTTATTTTTTTGAGTTTTTATTTTTATTGTTTAAAACTTTTAACTTTTAAAATTTATTTGAAATAAAATTTTATTTAAACACATGTTTTTCATATTTTCAGTATTTTCAGAATTTTCACTGAAAAAACTCAAAATCTCAAAAATGCATTTTGAATTTTATATTATAAAATTTACCATTGTGTTTCAAAAATAAATTTTTAGAAATATCAAACAAAATACGTTTTTATTGTTTTATAAAACATAAAACAGAAAATAGCAAATCAAACGCACATTAAGTATTAAAACATATTTGAAGACAAAAGTATTTGAAAGAATTTTAAGTTTTTAAGCTTTAACCAAATATGCTAAAAAAAATTATGAACATGTTTAAGCCCCATTTTTATTGAAGAATGTATTTTGGAATAATAGATTGATATAGAATGTGTGGTTAAAAAATAAAAATAAAAATTGAATTTGGATATAATATTATTTTTTTGAAAAATGTGATTAAAAATATGGGAAAAAAAATATATTTTAAAAATGATGAGGATCAAATGAAGGTTATGTATTGTGTAACCCTGGAAAAGATTTATTCACATGTTAAAGCATCTCTAATACAATCATGAATCATCTAAAATGTTGTGTAAGAAAAAATAGTGACTCCTTTGAAAAGATTTATTCACATGTTAAAGCATCTCTAATACAAATAATGTTTAAGATGCATTCAGATTCAAAAAATAAGGGTGCGTTTGGTTTGATGTTGTCAAACAATTTCTCGTTTTAAATTTTACGAAACACTAAAAACGAGTTTATTTTGGTATTTTCCAAAACAACATAAAATTCAACACACATTTTCGACGTTTTCAGTGTTTTTAGTAAAAATTATAAAAAGACTCAAAACATGGAAAATAAAAATTTTAATAAAATATAAAAATATAAAATTTCAACAAATAAAATTCTAAATTCTAAATTAAATAAAACATAAAACATAAATTTCTAAAACACTAAAAATTCTAAAAAATATGATTGTAAAATTTTTTAGAAAAATAAAAATTTTAAAGTAATAATAATAATAATAATAATAATAATAATAATAATAATAATAATAATAATAATAATAATAACAAATAAGCTCTTAAATGATTATTTACATAGTAATTCTAAAAAAAATATTAAATGAACACATATAAATATATTCTCAATTCATGTCATTAATTTTTATTTTCTATATTTGGAAATCAATTTATTATTTATTTTTATTTTCTATATTTGGAACTCAATTTATTATTTATTTTTATTTTATTTTTGTAGCAAAAAAAAAAAAATTATAAGATTCACCAACTTTAAAATGTATATATTACATGATAATATGCTAACATAAATTTATTTTATTTTTGCTGAATAATCAAATTTAATGGCATAAAATATCATAAAATAATTTTTCAAAACTTCAAATCAAACAATTTTTCAGGTTTTTTTTTTATTTTGAGAGATAATTTTTCAAATTGACATACCAAGAACATTTTTAACAATATTAAAATAGACATTGAGAAAAATGGAAATGAAGGTCAAAACTGAAACTGAAACACAAATCAAATGGACCCTAAGTTAGACAAGATGTTTCAAAAAAATATTTTTCTTAGATTTACTTCTTATTTTAAACCTGTTATTTTTATTATATTGTTTCATATAACCATATTTAAGTTACAAATATAAAATAATATAACTAAAGATAAGCAAATATATTTCCGCAAAATAAATAAGAGCCTGTTAGACAATCATTATTGTAGAAAAAATAGTTTTGAATAGTAATTTTAGGAGAACGCGTAGTTAAAAATGGTCATGTGACAAATCATAAAATCTATTTTTATATGTGCAGAATATTTTAATGTGTAAATGCGTGGTTGAAAATGATCATATAGCAAACCATAAAATAAAATAATGAATGTCAAACAAACACTAATTTTGAAACCAAGGACATTTTGGAGATCTCACCTTCAAAGGGTAGCTTAGCACTAAAGGTAATTATATTACCACCATAAAATTTACTTGGCACACCATATTATAATAACACCACAATTAAAACATGTTTTTATTAAAAACACCATAACAAATTTACATTATAATCCTAATCCAATAAAAAATTACAATATTGCTGTTCATGTAATCCTAATCCTAACACTTTACAAAACTTTAGTGAATGAAATTCGGCAAATATTGTCAATTATGATCCCCATAATCACGTTGGTTACGTTCTCTTTGTTTTTTCCAAGTCTTTTAATTAGTTTTTCTGAATAAAGAAATCAAGAAGTAAGGCTAACATCATAAAAATTATGTATAATTGAAAATAAAAATAAATTTACTTAAGAACGTATCATTGGCTGAAATTTTGATTTTGGCATTTCTGAAGAGAGAAATTTGGAGACTATTTCCATTCAATTCAGTTGTGAATTTTTAGGTTTCTACAATGACTTCACATTCCTTGGATTATCAAAGCAAATAGTAGTTAAAATCGAAAGAAAAATTACATTTTTTATACGAAAGATTTTAATTTATAAGTTTTTGATATTGGTGTTCATATAATTATCTGCCGCCATTGAGAAACAAAAAAGCAGCTATCGGAAAATCTGTGAGCGAATGTTGAGGGAAAAGAAAGAAAAATAAATTATATATGTGGTTTAATAATAAAATTTTGCATGTAAAAAATACATTAAAAATCTATTTATATAATTTTAATTAAGACAATTTAAGTAAATAATAAAATACTTAAAATTGTGATACTATAATTAAAACAAACATTCAAGTATCTGCCCACTTACCATATTCCGTTTGAAGTGCAAACGTGGCCCCACAGATTCTTCCTCTGCTCATCATGATAACTCAAGAATAACTAATCAAGAGGGGGGTAAATTGATTTTTGAAACTTTTTCGACACTTAGTCCCTGTTTGGTACACATTAAAATTTTAATTCTCATTCTTCTACTAATTTTCAACCACACATTCTTCAATAAAATAATATTTTCCATCAAATCAATAAATTTTCTTTCTTTTTCAACCACACATTCTCCATCAATCTACTATTCCAGAATACAATCTTCCAAAATAATGTGACTCAAACATACCCATCTTTGTAATTCTAAATCAATCTTGAGACGGTTAGTTGTATTATATTCATATAATAGATTTTTTACATGTGGCATGGAAGACTCGTAGATGTTTCATTTAAGGGTTCATCATGTTGCTGTTGGGAAAATTGGGTTTTATTAGTTGGTTTGACCGACTTTTGATCGATTATTTTAGCGAGTCCCGTTAGTTGGACAAAAGATTTCTTTGGCCAAATTTGTTCTACTCCATGAGTAGATTAATTAAATGTACTTACTTTCTCAAATCAATTTATGATAAATGAGAAATTAAAACCAAAAGATGACAAC
Source organism: Fraxinus ornus (assembly GCA_903798235.1). Lineage (NCBI taxonomy): Eukaryota > Viridiplantae > Streptophyta > Magnoliopsida > Lamiales > Oleaceae > Fraxinus > Fraxinus ornus. The sequence goes on from CAIGRF010252477.1 coordinate 55,094, forward strand.
TTGAAGTTGAAATAAATTGGAATAAAAACTGGTGAGAAATTGGAAAAATGTTAATCCCACATAAAAAAATTAGAAAAGTATAAACCAATTTATATTGCTCAAGTTTGAGACTTAGACTTGAGCCCAAAGGGGTACCATAGTCTTTGAAGATGAGAGAACCTATATGAGGTTGAACATAACCCCACGCACGCGCCGCAGTCCGATCGACCTGCTCGGCTTGGCATGGTACGGGTCCTGGGTCTTGGATTTGGGCCAAGTTGATATATATTTTTTAGTAAAATAATATTTGAATTATATTATTTTATTATTATTTAAAATAAATATATATTTATTTTCCTCGATTTTTGTGTGTGACACGTGTTTTCTTCTACAAGATAACGTTGACAATTAAACTGTCTGTCCAAATGATTTAAGTTTGTTGAAGACACAACTTTTCGATTGTTGTGTCCTTTGGACACAACTTTTCAACTTCATATTTTTCAATTCAGCCTCGAAAGTTATTTTTGCGCATTTTAGCCGTCAAATTTTTTAGAGACATCAAAACGTAAGTAAGTTCGCTGAGTCTTGTAATTTGGAGTGCTACTATTATAGGTCACGGTCGTTGCATCTTGAGAGACGAGTGCCATAATAGCGTCACACAAGTGGGGGCATTATCGTCTTAATGAGAAAGAGTCGAACTCTTGCCTCAACCATTAACATTTTATATCGTTCATTTTTTCACGACGTTATTCTGTCCAAATCAATTCACGGTGATATAATTATTTGCCAACAATTTTAAGACGATAATGACAAATAATATTATATATGTCGTACCCCTTAATAATGCTAACGGTGAGAAATCGAAAAAATTTACTAGAGTGGATTTTAAGAGATGGGAACAAAAAAAATGTTATTTTATCTCACGACTCTAAATTTG
>CAIGRF010252478.1:0-10914 GCA_903798235.1 Fraxinus ornus
TAATACATTACAAAGTGAACAAATTAAAGATTAAAATTTAAGATAAAGAAAGGAATTTGTCCCTTGAATGAAATGCTTGAAATGTTGCTCTTGATTTTTCACCCAAAATTCCACTTTTCTTCTTCTTCTTCTTCTTCTTCTTCTTCTTCTTCTTCTTCTTCTTCTTCTTCTTCTTCTTCTTCTTCTTCTTCTTCTTCTTCTTCTTCTTCTTCTCTTTCGAAACCCAGCCCAGGAACTTACAAAACAGAAGAACTACTGCTCAGTGCATTATAAGAAATAGTAATTTTTTAATTATTGGATGACTTTCTTTCACCTTCCTAGAATAACTCGACTCCTTTGTACACTTACTGGTAAATTAAAGGTATCTATAATGGTAGACAATTAGAAATTAGAATGTCATATATGTAAATCATTAGGGAAAAAAGTGTATAATAATATAATTGGTGTTACTCATATAAATAATCGTAAAATAAATGTTCTATGTGGCAGACGGACGAGCTCACATGTGGCGTAATGGCACGAGCAACCCGGTTGTATGCATGCCAAGGCAGCCTAAAAGCATGTTGACCGATCCCCTTCTAATGGAGGCCCTCAATACAGCCCATCCCTAGCGAGTTGAACAACCAGCCAACACCAAATTTTATGAAGTGATGGACAAGACAACACACTGTCACACCGCTTCTGCATACTTACATGATCAAATCTCTAGCCTAGAAGTAAAGATATGGGGATCTCAACATTAAATGACTTGATTAATTGATTGGTGTTAATAGGGGCCAATGGATCTAGTAGAACCACGTGCCTTATCATCTGATGGACCTCATTAACCTTGTATTAGGTCTAAAAACCCGCACTTACTATCGGAGGGGGATGATGCAAATTTATACTCTAAAAGTGAACCTTGATTTTCTCTACTTCACTCCTTACGCCGACTCCCTTTTTATCAACCAAATAATCACATAACAACTTGTTATACACTTTGAATCATCTCTTCATTAATTTATCAATATAATTAGTAGTTTGATTTAAGTATATTGTGATTTGGCTTACAAAGCGTGAATTACTAATTTTCTGTTGGCTACATCATTGGTCCATTTTTTTAAGTCAACAGATTGACGCCATCTGTAGGAAACTTTGATACCATAACCACGAATATCCTAGTGGTAAAGGCTATTGGTGAAGAATCTTGAAGAAAAAATTGTTGCGAGGAAACAATCCAAGAAACACAATAAGTTCAAGTCACCAAGGAACACATGGTAGAGATGGGCAACAAGAGGCCTCTGAAGAAGAGGTTCTCCACATGAACGTGAATATGCGTCACCCCCACCACCACCACAGAAGAGGCGGTACAACTGTACACTTGGTGTGAGAAGTTGAAGAGATGGCCGCCAATATAAGAAATATGGCCTAGCAAAATGCTGTCATGCAGCAACTGCTGATGCAGATGCAACAATAAGTTGGGTCCCAGACGCCTTAGCACAGAACCTTTCACCAGAAGGGTGAAGAAAATGATACAGCAGCGTACCCTCAAATGTACAGGACGGATAACCCAATGGAGAGAGAAGTAGAAGTTGATATTTCCACCAATTATGTTAAGACCCACCCCGACAATAATGTTCCCATAGAAGAGGACTTTCTCCTGGAATACTTTGAGGAACACAAACCACAAAGACTCTCAGTGTGTTTAACAAGATTGGGCCTACGAGACCTAGAAATAGGTCTCAACAGCCTCCCCCAGCTCAAAGAGGACGAGAACAACATTAGGGTATGAGCCTCAAGGAATGCCACCACCGCCTAAAAATAGGCGACAGAGAAGAGACGCAGAAAATGCGAGAAATCAAGTTGGAACAACACAGCCCCATTACCAAGCGAAGAGGATGACTCGAACGGTCCTTGTAGATCGTTCGAATTGGATGATGATAATGAAAGTTTTCCATTTTCTCAAGAGTTGAGAAGTGTCCCAATTCCTAGCTACTTTGTGCCGCTAAAGATACCCAAGTACGAAGGAAAAGGCTACCCGTCAAAACACCTCAACAACTATAAGACATAAATGTCTCTGCTAGGAGCTTCGCCAGCGTTGAAATGTTGAGCTTTCCATCTCGCGCTAACAGAGGCTGCTGGCTGGTAGTATGAGGAGTTGGCCAGGTCTAAAAAAGGCATTTCTGAACCAATACTTGTAGAGTAAGGAAGGAGAAGCCCCTATCTAGAGGCTGTAGGACATGAGGCAACAAGTAGGAGAAACTTTGAAAAGTTACCCTGCCACGCTTCACGAATGAAATGACTTATTGCAAGCAGGACACTTATAGAGAATCCATTTCTACCTTATAAAGATGTCTCAACATGAATACTATATTTTGGAGGGACGTGCAGAACAGAAACCCCACAACCAAGAATTGCCTGTCTAGGCCATATCATGGAGAACCCACGACGTCTCTGCTGAGGATAGAAATATCCATCGTAGGTAAGGAAATGCCCCTACCCATTCAGGCAAAGGCCTCGATACAACGAGGAAAGGCGAAATCGCCATAGTGAATCGCTTCGAAGGGAGCACGAGGAGGACATGAATAGGACAAGAGGTCAAAGGTCTAGAAGAGAGCCCCCATCAAATATTAATGATGCAGCTATTAGGGAAATTGACACCATAATCGACGACCCGCATATAGGAGTAAGTTCCAAAAATGCTCTAAGGAACTATCCAATGGAAGCAAAAGATACTCCCATGACGAGCTACCTAATCAACAACACCAGTAGGAGCGCTGTAAGCACCCATCAATCACCTTTTCCCTAAAAGATGTCGTGGGAGTTCATTATACACACTATGATGCATTGGTGGTGCGAGCAGTCGTGGCTAGAAATGGTTTGAAGCGCATACTCGTTGATAATGGAAGTTCTGTTAACATCCTTTTTGGAACCACTTTCAACAAAATGACGGTGAACTATGAGCTCATCCCCATGACTGCCCCATTGTACGATTTTACTGGTGATAGCACCGTTCCTAGGAGAAGAATTACATTTGTAGTGGAAATGGGAGATTTCCCATTTATAGCTCAACATTTCATGGAATTCTTGATTGTTGATCACCGATCCACTTATCATGGAGTCTTAGGAATACCTACCCTGAAAGAATTAGAAGCTATAACATCCATACATCATCTTTGCATGAAATTTCCTACCAAAGAAGGGATGCTACAGTATGAGGTAACTGGATGGGCTCCACGAAATGCTATCTCAACTCCTTGAGAAAATCCGAACCCTGTGGTGTCAACATGATCCTGGTAGATATCGAGATGGCTGACGCGCCTGAAGAAGGCCTAACCTCTAACCAAGGGAGAGACGTCAATATGGTAGATACCCCTGAAGAAGGGGTCATCGAGGTGGATTTAGACCCCCGAGTTACAGAATCAAACTTACAGGTGACCCCAGTAGAGGAGCGGGAGCCTTTTTCCATAAACCCGAACGACTCCACAAGATCACTACAAATAGGGAAAGAGCTTGAACCAGAAACGAAGGCCAAGCTCAAAAGATTTTTACTTGACAACTTGGATGTGTTCGACTGGAAACATGAAGACATGACAGGAATTGATCCCAAGATCAGTTGACATAGGCTCAATGCAGATCCCAAATTTACCCCTTACAGGCAAAAGAGGAGAGCCCTAAAGCCGTAGTGATATGTAGCTTTGAAAGAGGAGTTGCAGAAGCTTATATCTAATGAGTTGATCAAGGAAGCAACAGATTCAAAGTGGTTATTGAATATGGTGTTAGTAAAGAAAGCCAACGGTAAATGTAGGGTCTACATCTTCTCCAAACTCAATCAAGCCTATCCGAAGGATAGTTTTCACTACCAAGAATCAACCAACTGGTCGACTCCACTGCAAGCCACGAATTGTTGAGTTTCATGGACGTGTATTCTGGGTATAATCAGATCCCCATGCATCCAGCAGACGAGGAGCACACTTCTTTCATTACGGATCGAGGATTATATTGCTACAGGGTCATGCCCTTTGGTTTGAAGAATGCTGGAGCAACTTATCAACGGTTAGTCAACAAGATGTTTTCTAACGTCTTAGGCAAGACGATAGAGGTGTACGTCGGTGATATATTGGTAAAAAACCTCAAATCAACAGACCATGTAGAGTATTTGTGAGCCACCTTTGATATTCTAAGGAAATATTGCATGAAAAAGAACCCATCGAAATGCGCCTTTGGCGTTGCTTCTGAAAAATTCCTAGGCTACATAGTCAACCAGCGAGGAATTGAGGTAAATCACGAGAAAATTAGGGCCTTGCTAAATACGAAGTCTTCCAGCAAGCCAAATGAGTGTAATGCTTAACGGGACGCTTTGCGGCGCTGAATCGGTTAATCTCTAAGGCAACTGATAGATGCATTCCTTTCTTTAAGGCCTTAAAGGGAGGAAAAATGTTTCAATGGAGTAAAGAATGCGAAGAGGCATTCCAAGGGCTGAAGAAGCACCTGGAACAAGCCTTCCTTATTTCGAAGCCTAAAGAAGGAGAAACTCTGTTGTTATACTTGGCTGTGAATGCCGATGTAGTGAGCTCGGTACCTGTATGAGAGGAGGGTAATACGCAACTGCCTGTTTACTATGTTAACAAAGCCCTCCTACCGACGGAACCACATTACAGTGAAGTGGAAAAGCTTGCATTGTCTCTCATGATTGCCTCAAAGGCTCCCCTTTAGATGAGTACTCCAAAAGCTAGACGCATCTGGGAGACTTATGAAATGGGCTGTGGAGTTGAGTAAGTTTGACATCACATATTAGCCCAGGACTTCAATGAAGGGACATGCAGTAATGGATTTTGTTATCAAGTTCATAAAGGTGACGGACATCAATGTTGCGATGGAGCCAACAGACCCACCAGCTTGGAGGTTATTTGTAGATGGGTCCGTCGAAGAAATCGTCTCAGGAGCCAGAGTCCTACTAGAGAGCCCTAAAGGCTATAAACTTAATTGCGCAATGAGGTTTGGTTTCAAGACCTCCAACAATGCTGCTGAATACGAGGCGCTCCTAGCAGTCATCAGGCTAGCCAGAGAAATGCAGGTAAAGAATTTGGCAGTCTGAAACGACTCATAACTTGTTATAAGCCAGGTCGATGGTAGTTTTGCAACCAATGACAAAGGCATGGTGACATACCTGAAGAAGATTATGGAGCTAATCCCTTGCTTTGATTAGTACGAACTAACCTAGGTCCCAAGATTCAGAATGCTCAAGTTTGTGCTTGTCGAATACTTCCCCAAACCCTCCACGGCCAAGACGGATGAGGTGATTTGGGTCGGAGAAATTCCCTATTGGATGTGGCCCATCATAGCATATCTCAAGGATCATACCTTGTCGGAGAACAAAGAAGAGGCCCGCAAACTTAGGCGTAAGGCTTTCTATTATGTACTTGGGGATGGGGTTTTCATTGCCTCTCCTACGATGTACTGGAGGAGATGAGGCAGATTGCTAAGGAAAATCCATGAAGGGATATGTGGCAATCACACAGGAGGCCTAGCACTGGCCACAAAGTTCTGAGGTAAGGGTACTACTGGCACATCTTTAAAAATGATGCTATACATTTCGTGAAGAAATGTGATAAGTAACAACGCTTCTCATACATTCAGAGGCAACCATCCTAAGAACTAACCGTGGTATCTAGCCTATGGCCTTTTGCAAAATGGAGGGTCGATCTGATAGGGCCCATGCCGAAAGAAAATGGATGAGAGAATTATGCGATCGTCGCCATCGACTATTTCACCAAGTAGGTTGAAGCTGAACCCTTGGCTAAAATCATGGAGGTACATACTTCTAAGTTCTTATGGAAGAATATTATATGTCAGTTGGGGATTCCCCACTCAATAGTCACAGATAATGGACGGTAGTTCGACAATAAGAAGCTTCGAGACCTCTGTGACGAGCTGGGCATCAAGAAACACTTCTCATCTCCTTACCATCCTCAGGTAAATGGCCAAGTCTAACTGGTCAACAAGACCATAAAACACCTTCTGAAAAAAAAAAACTGGATGAATCGAAAGGAGCATGGGTAGACGAGTTCTCTAATGGACTGTGGGCAATGCGCACTACCACCCATGGAATGTTATCTTTTTTTCAACTGACAAAGTATGGAAAGCTCATATCTCCATCAACCTATTAACTATAACAAGCTCATAAGTGAAGTATGACAAGCTCACACACTCCTTCAACGATTAAAGTATGGCGAGCCCATACCTCCATCAACTTACTATGACAAGCTTATAGATTACTTAAGTATTACAAGTTCATACATCTCCAGCGAACAAAGTATGGCGAGCCCATATCTCCATCAACACATTAACTATGACAAACTCATAGATTATGTTAAGTATGATAAACTCGTACATTTCCAGCGAACAAAGTATAGCGAGCCCATATCTCCATCAATCCAGTATGGCAAGCTTATATATCTCCAGTAAGTAAAAAATGATGAGCTCATATATCTTTATAAAATATATTGAGCCTATACAATTGAACTGTTGTTTAAACTACAAGCTTAGAATTAGACGAGTTGTTTAAATGCGGCGAGCTCGTATGATATAAATGGTGAGCCCATACGATGAGTTGATTGATAAAATGTGATGATCAATTAAAAGAGCTGCCAAATTAATAGTGGTGGCGAATTTATAACCAAGGTCATTAACTACGTCAAACCAATTAATCGTTAATTGACAAATGTTATAATTATTTATCCAGCAATGGTGAGCTCATTTGTGGCTAGGCAAACCTATTAGTTACCATTATTTGTGAGTTCAATCGGTTTATTTGTATGATACGAGAATAACTGTAGTGAGCCCATGTTGGACGGTTCATTGAAATAACGAGCCCATTAATTATCATCTTGGAAAGATTGGTTATGGTGGTTATACAAATGCTTTACGAGTGGTTAAGATAAGCCCGTTAACTATCGTCTACAGCCACAGCGAACCCATTGATAATTGGTTAGTTCATGGTAAGTTGTTTGAAAGCCAGTTGTAAGAAATGAAATGAAGACCCATTGGGGGGTAGAAAATGAAAAAATTCATTAAAATTGATCCGAATGCATTACAAAAAGGGGGAGGGTGTTGTTACATAGCTACAAGTAAAAATCTAGCCTATGCAGTAGCTTCTTACTGAGGCTCCTCAGGAGTGTCCGCCACCTCTACCAGATCTTCGACTTCAGTGGTCAGGGTTGACGACTCGACATGTGTGAATTCTTCCCTCAGCGAGGCCAAGTTCAGTTAGGGATAGAGCTTCGCTAACCCTGGGAACACCTCTTTATAAGCCACCCCCCGCCGCATATGTCGAGCCCATTGTACTCGACGGTTTCATGAAAATGGAAAACATATATTCACCGCCGCTTCTTTAGCCTTCCTTAGCCGGTCGTCTAAGTCTAAGATTTCTGTAGTAAGCTCATCGATGTGAACCTTCAGTTCTCTCCTTTCCTTGTGGCAGCTTCCAAGGGTGACGAAACTATCTTTTGAAGGTTGTCAGAATTTTTGATTCGCTTCGTCAAGGCATTTACCTTAGCCTTGCAGAGGTAGATTTCTCTCTTCAGCTCCTCATTCTCTTTAGAGAGGGCTTCTATCCTCGATTTGGCTTCGGCGTGTTTCAACTCTCATCTGAGGTCGGTACTAGAATTCTATGTTATTTGGAATCCTATACCTTTCACAAAAGGTCTCCAGTTCACTCTCTTTTATATCTGTGGGCTATAGAGAGGCGTCCTACCTAATATTATAATCGACAGGGTCCTCTTGCATCATTCATACACTTTGAGGGCCCCCCATCCCCTCCATGATCCGCTTGGTGGGGATCACCTGAGGAATGTCTGCCTCAGCACAGATCTGGGCCATATCTACCCCAAAAGAACCCCATTCCGCACTTCTCTTCGATTTAGAGGCCATTAGAGTAGAATAAAAGAAAGAAACGCCTCAATAAGGGAAAATACTTCGTAAACATTAAAAACCCGAGTCCCGGAAAGTCTCGAAGTTGAAGAAAACGGTTAATCACCGGCGACATAGAGAAAGAATTAGGCTCGAAAGAGAGAATTCTAGCACTTAACATTTAGAACTTCTAAAAAGTGAAAAAATATATGAAAAAGTGGGTTCCCAGCCTTTTATATAGGCTTACCTAACGAACCCCCGCCGTTGGATATTCCCCTGATTTCATCTTAGCCTTCCACTCGTACCCTCATCATCTACGTTGAACTAAACGGGACCTATTAAGATTTAAATCAAGGGCCCAGATGAGGCCGTGCCACGCACGCGTTTCAAATTTACGTACTCCTGGGTGGGAGTGTAACATCGTCAGCGTTGCGCATTAAATGTGCATGTCGCTCGAACCTTGGAAATGACTGGAATATTCAGCTATCATTCATTGGGAACCAGCACTTGCCAAGTCACCAATACGGGTTAACAAAAAAGCTCTAATTGCTAATAAGGGCTCTGCAAACCCATTCAAACTGCCTCATCTCACATTAAGAGGTCACGACACACGCTTAGGCCGCTTAAGCATGATTAATGCCCCGTTCACTAAAGGCCTCGCCTCTATATGGCTCATCCATATATAGAAAGGCTTCGCCTCCACATCTCGACAGATATAAAGAAAATTGTCCTTCCAACAACCAGGTTGCCTATATCAGGGAAGCCCACCATCGACTCCAGTAGGTAAAGGAAAATGCCGCTCCCGGAAGTCCACACATTATATAAATAATCATACTTGGACTTCGAGGACTGATGTTACTCATATAAATAATCGTAAAATAAATGCTCCACCTGGCATATGGACGAGCGCACATGTGGCGTAACGGCGCGAGCGACCCAGTTGTATGCATGCCGAGGCGAACTCAGCCTAAAAGCATCTAGACCAATCCCATCCTAACATAGACCCTCAATACGAGCCCATCCCTAGCGAGGTGAACAGCCAACCAACACCATATTCTATGAAGTGATTGACATGACAACACACTGTCAATGCCGTCTCTGCATACCTACACGATCAAATCTCTAGCCTAGAAGTAAAGATATGGGGATCTCAACATTAAATGATTTGATTGATTGATTGATGTTAATAGGGGCCAATGGATCTAGTAGAACCACGTGCCTTATCATCCGACGGACCTCATTCACCTTGCATTGGGTATAAAAACCCACACTTAGTATCAGAGGAGCGATGATACAAATTTATACTCTAAACGTGAACCTTGATTGTCTCTGTTTTACTCCTTGCGCTGACCCTCTTTTTATCAACCAAACAATCACATAACAACTTGTTACACACTTTGAGTCATTCTCTTCATTAATTCATCAGTATAATTAGTAGTTTGATTTAAGTATATTGCGATTTGATTTACAAAGACGTGAATTTCTAATTTTCTATTGGCTACATCATTGGTCCATTTTTTTAGGTCAACAATCAGTTCACTCAAATGTAACTTCAAATGGAGTATTTGACCAATTTCTCTTATTTTTTGGGAAATAGGCAGGACAAATAATGAAGGTAAAATGATTACTTTAATATTTATAAATGTAACTTCAATTTGAGTATTTGACCAATTTCTCGTATTTTTTGGGAAATAGGCAGGACAAATTATGAAGGTAAATTGATTACTTTAATATTTATAAAAAGGTAACAGCATGCCCTGTAGAAGTGCTTGATCAGAAGCAATTTCTTGTTCTGTATTTTTACTGCTTTTATTTTCTAGTGAGATGACGATTTGATCGCAGCAAAGCCAGACTTTAGGTAACACTACGAGAAACAGGAGTAGAAAACAAGAGATCAAGGAAAATAAAATATCTCAACGAGGCAACTGTTTAATGGCATTTGGCACGCTAGTTCTCAGAATTTCTGACTTTACTTCTTGTGGCTATTTAAGTCCAAAATTTACCGAAACATGGTAAGGCTGCATTATATACTGAGTCAAAAGTTTAATGGCCTCATAAATCAAGCAAAACCAGTCCGAAAAGGAAAGCTGCTCAATTAGACAACATGCTGAGGTAAATGAAGCTAAAGCTAATCAGGTGTGAAGCCAATTTGTGTACTTTCTTACTGCAATTATTGAAAAAGTTCAGGATTAAAATTCTTCATTTCTGAAGTTTGGAGAACTTGTTCCTAAGGCCATAAATTGAGGACTAATTGTGGGATATTTCCTTTCGTATCTTCTCACTGGAAAAGTATATTATTAGTCCCTAATTTATTACCTGAAAAGGAAGTTGCTCTACTACCTCTAAAAGAGCGAGTGAATCCTCAACTTTTCATTATAATTTATAATTGCACAGTTAGGGAATGAAGGAATCCGTCAAAATATTTATTAAATTCTAAAGTTGGTGCCTGGAATTGAAGTGAGTCATATTTTTGTGATGATTTTCATAGTTGGAGACTGATTGTTTGTTGATCAACTTGATCTTTAAAATGTTGTAGATCAACTTAATATGCGGACCAATAATGCAATTTTCCTATAGCAATGACACAAGGCATAAAAATCATTGGTTAAAGGCTATCAATTTTCACACAAATCAATCCTGATGCCAATGGTCTATCTTCCTACAGGATTCACTTCATTATTTGAGCAAGTTGGTACTCACTTCATAACCATTCGTGGTTGGTCCCATATGTTTAATATCGGCATGACAAAAAAATTTGGAGTCATGATGTTCCTTTCATTTGGTCCCAGTTATACCGATTTTTTTGATGAATTTGGAACGTCCAAATACTAGGGTGCTTTTTCTTTTTTCTTTTTTGATCAAGTATTTGAAGAATTTGGGCATTTTGGTTCAAGAATTCTCTGTATTTAGATTGAATTTTGGTCAATCTGATAATTAGAGCAAGATTCTAGATGATGAGGTTTAATTTAATACGATATCAAAGAATTCTAAGATCTTGAATTTGAGTCTTGCTATAAATCATTG
>CAIGRF010252484.1:0-10015 GCA_903798235.1 Fraxinus ornus
TTTCCGCAAAATTGATTGACAAAATTTGGGCAAAAGACGATGACGTGGCAATAACGAACTCGGGGCGCTACAATTGGATTCCATATTTACAAGAAATAAGACTTAGTTTGTTATTGTCACATGGTAATTGATCGTTTAGTATGGCGATCCATACCAATTGGATCAATGATGTGATTGAGCTTTTTACACAAAATGTTTGTTTTGATTAATGACTACCACGTGACTAAATAACTGTGTTTCAGACTATGTATTGAAGCAGATTTTACCACCTGGAGTTGAGGTTCCCTCATCATTTGAGACAATAGTTAAGTATTTTATTTATTTTAAATTTCTTCCCCTTTTCGTTTGGCTCTCCCTTCATTGGTTGTTGATCCAATGTCTTTTTCGTTTTTTTACACTTAACTTTTAACTAATAAAGTTCTCTGTTGAGTCATCTACTATCTTAGGAGTTAGTATTCACAGCACATAGCTATCAGATTTCTCATGTTACATCTCTATTAAAGAATAACCCTGATTTATCATTGCGCAGGTCACATTGCTCATCTGAATATAACGGACGAACTACTTCCTTATAAGGATGTAATAGCAAAAGTTATCTACGATGTACGTTTTTTTGTCTGACAATTATGCTCCATTACTTCGGTTAGCCCTTCAATTATATTTTTGTTATGTTATTTGGGTAGACTTACAGCTACTAGTCACATTTGAATATGAATAAATCGAGAATCATACTCAATAGTATTGTGAATTGTGAACTAAATCAAACAGTAAAATTGGTCAATTAAGCACAATTCGAAAAAAAATTGTTGTAATTAAAAATTCTGTATGTGAAAAAATGAAATATATGAAGGATAGTTCTTTTAATGAAACAATTGTTACTGTATGTACATACATGATCATTTAGCTAACTTGTATGACATTTGGCTGACATGTCAGTATTTTCATTGAAGCTCGTACTAAGAGTCTTATTCATGGACAAGGACTAAATATAAAATTTTGAAATCCTCAAAGTACTGATATAAAGACAGGCAAGTTATTTTGACATTATTTAGTAGAAGACACATTGTGGATCTTGAGAATATGCCAAATTTGCTGAAAATAAAAATGTTAACTTAACTAGAAGGATATGCTTAAAGTGAGAGTGGCTACGAAGTGGATGAAAAGGAGAAGGAGGCAATTGGTCCGAGTTAAATCTATGTCGAAGTATGGATCTGTCTAGGCAATGTGTGTATCTTATGGTTGAAAAAATTGTTTAACAAGATGTTAGCTGAATCTAGGACTGTTATAATGTTTAAGTTGATATTCAAGTTTATATGAACCATATAAATGTTAATATGTGAAAAGAGGAGAGATGCACAGACCCTTCACTGAACCTTTTAACAGATATAAAGTGGCTAAAAAGAGGGCCTAGCTTATTGTTATTATCATCAAAATTTGAGAAATATATGATGACTCAGATGACATAAAGGTTAGTGGCTATTAAAGTTTAAGTGATCTTAAATTGAAGACAGCCCCATCTAAAGCCTCCTGATTTAAATATGAGCCTTGTAGAAGAAAGAACTTTTGATATGAAGGGTACTTGATATAGAAAATTATAAGAATGATCGAGGAGGTTAAAAAACATAGGACATGTAATAAAGCACTGTGGAGAAATGAGTAAATTTAGTTTTATGTCCTTACGGACTATTGGAAGGCTACATGAGAATTCTGGAGCCCAAAAGATGTAACTGCAAGCATATTTAGGTTGGTGACAATATTGGACCTCAACATAAATACTTTGAACACAGAATAAAACATTTTGGTAGCTTGTATGTAGAAAAGATGACAGCTCAGAGACAGTTTTATAGTTGACTGAATCATAAAATTTCAACTTGTAGAATCAATTGAAATTTTATCGCGAGATCCACTCTTACTCTCAATACAATTGATTCACACTGCTATTTTGTATTTGTTAGAAGGTTAATTGTGTGAGACTACATTACCAATTGAATGGGAAATTATTTAATTTTTGACTGTCCATTCTTTTTGTCAAATAAGTTATTTTGCGTACATTTTGCTGGCTTGAAAAGATTTATGAACTACAGATGTATGTTGCTTTCCATCTAAATGTTTGTATTATGTGATTTTGGAATTTCAAATGGGATTGAGAATAATCAGCAACCTGAATTATGATTCAACATATGTTATTGATATTTTCATAATTTATTTGGCTGGACATATACATATCTGCTATATGTTATGCGTCAGTGCTTTTTCATCTGTAATTATGGCATTGGCCAAGCTGGGACAATAAATTGGATATTACTTGTACACGATTTTTTTTATTTTAAAAAAACATGTACATCTATGCTATGACATCTACCGAATTTGTAATATTTCTTGCACTATATCATTGTAATCCTAAAAATATCATTGCGAATTTAAGATCCAATATTTCATAATGATGATGATTGGTTGTCTTTATGAGACCAATATATTGTGATATTTCTTGAATCTTGACTTGAGCTAAAATAATTCATGTGCAGATGATTCAATTTTGTTGTCGGTGCATTTCCTATGTGTTGCAGTTTTAACATGTGCTTAGCCATCAAATTTTAATATTGTTAAATAATTCTTATCATTTATTTCGGATCGTGTTCGTAAGTTGTTTATCTTTTTGCCTTATACAACACTTCGTTTATTGCTTAGGATAGAGACTGATTGACCTTTCTTTCCTATGTATTTGAGCTTGTCTCACTGTCTATTGTTGATCACTATTTTGTATCTTGCAGAAAAATCAACCCAGAATCAAGACCATTGTCAATAAAGTTGGATCCATAACGAATGCGTTTTGTGTGCCAAAATTTGAAATACTGGCTGGCGATGACAATATGGTTACAGAAGTGAAGCAGTATGGTGCAACATTCAAACTTGATTATAGTTCTGTCTATTGGAATTCAAGATTGGAACATGAGCATCTGAGGCTAATATCGGAATTCCAGGCAGGGGATATTATTTGTGATATGTTTGCTGGGATCGGTCTATTCGCAATTCCTGCAGCTCAGAAAGGATGCGTAGTAAATGCAAATGATTTGAATCCAAATAGTGTTCGCTATCTGAAAATCAACGCAAAAATCAACAAGGTTGATAATCTAATTCATGCATACAATAAGGATGCAGGAGAATTTATTTCTGAGCTGTTGGTTGCACCTTCAAGTGAAGGTACATCCCTATCAAATGAAGTCATCTCAAAGTCTTGTGAGAAATGAGACATGAATGAAAATGGGCAATCACATGTTGAAGATAGTTGTCTAACTGGTAATTTGTTCTCTTTGGCTGTATTGCATTCATTTCAATTACAATCAGTCAATTATTAACTAAAACTTAATATTCCCTGAAGACAAGGTGGAAGAAATACCAGAAAAGAATTTAAATAATTCTGAGAGTATAGGACAGTTACGAATGAAGGAGGATTCAAATTTAACCACTGCAAAAAGGCGTCCTGGAAGTCCACTTGAAGGTAGGATGTGGTACACGTATATAGGAGAGATCTTTCAATTTTCGAAATTCTTAGAAATGTTACTGCAATTATTTATGTTGTTCTTCAAGATATTTATGTTAGCAGTATTTGATAATGGACTCCAATGTATTCTTATTCACGAGACTCATTTGCCTATGTTGTCCACTGCAGAAAGTGGAATGGCTGAATGTGCAAGTACTGTTGTGAGTGGTCAGAAGAAACAAGGCTTAAATAAGCGCTTGAGAGGCTGTGTGTCATTCAGCACAAGGCCTTGGGAGCACATTGATCATGTCATTATGAATCTACCAGCCTCTACTTTACAATTTCTTGGTAAATTTTCCATCATCTTGATGCTCGACTTTCTTTTTTGAGATAGATCCTCACTTGTAATTGCTTACTACGAAAATTTAGTTGTCTTGTTGGCTACAATTTTTCTGATCATTAACGGATGATCAGTTATCTAAGTCTTTTTCTTAAGCTGTTAAAATTTGAATGGTAAAATTAATGATTCGAGTTGTTTATTTCTCATACTTGTCTTATATAAAATGCGGAATCTATAACAGCATCTTATTATCCTTTTGACTTAGACAATTACACATCTTCCAATATTTTGTAACTTTGGGGAAATGTATGTCAATTCATTTCCGGATGTACTCTTACATGGTATCTTCTGTAGGCAGTATACATTATAGAAAAGGCCCATTGAAATTTCATTAGTAATTGAGCGGCAAACAGCTTGCTTCCTGGAAGTTGGTGAAATATAGTGCAGTATTGATCATAAGCTAGATATTTTTGAGGTTCAGCTAGTTGCAAATTTAGCCTTTTCTTCTCTTCGTCTTTTTAAATTTCTGGTACTGTGTTGCTGTTTACTTCATTGCCATAGTAAATCTTCATGGGAAACCTTAATTCCATGTCTGCTAACATTGAGGTGGCCCATGTTGCATGTTTGGTCTCTGGGTTAAGGTCTGATCTTCATGCTTGGAGTTTCGTTTTGCAGATGTCTTCAGAGACCTTATCCAGATGAGATATTGGAAAGGATCTCTGCCTTGGATTCACTGTTATTGCTTCATGCGATCAACTGAGACAAAGGAATATATAATATCAGTAAGTAGTTTCCTGAAAGACAGTAACTTGTTTATTTTGCCTTTGTTTTTGAGAAATGGAGGGATCGTATGGTGGGGGAGGTTGTGTTGATGGCTGATGCTGCGGTGGCACATATTAAATGTTTTATCCAATGTTGTTTGTTGCTTTCCCCGACTAGCATCTTGAGCTGATGACACTGTCAACATGCCGAGTCCATATGTGAGCATATTTTGCATGACTTATTCCCAAGAGAGTTCCATACTTGAATTTTTGTTTGGGCAACGTGATCGAAATAATTACTCACGAGAATGTCTAGGCAGGGCTTTTGCTGCAAATTGAGAACAATTTTTTTTAACCAGTGTTGAATTGCATTGCCTTATTCTTTGGGTTTGTTCACAAAAACCAAAGGCCATGAAGGATTTTGAAAACTAGAATAGGTCATTCTCAAATTTAGATGATAGCGCACATCTGAAACTAACACTTTGTGAAATTTGTAAAACTCTCCTACGGCAGTTTTGGCTATCTAAGTTCATTATTTTTTAGAGCCATCTATTGGAAGCGAAAACTGATTTCCATTTGGGCAGTTAGGAAATATGTGAATTTCTGAGAAAAGGAATGAATTCCAGTATCTATTCCATAAAGTACTACAGGGTATATATACAAGATGATGGTGAATTTTGCCATCATGAAATCTGGAATCAATCTCCCCTAATTGAGGAGTGGATCTCCATAAATCAAGGAACAGCACTAATCTAGGAATAAAATTAACAAGATACCAAAAATAACTATAACAAATCCCTAGAATTCTTCACTAACTTTACGCTACAATTCTACAAAATACATCCTTCTTGTTTATTCCATTAAAGCACTCATCTTGTTTACGTTTGTTGGCTTTTAGCAAAGTATGACCTCAAAACATCTTTTGCTTTGCTATTTTATAAGTCACAACTCACATGGCACTGCAGTCAAAATGCAAAACGATAATGGGTTTAAAGACTCGTTATGAAAGTTCACACGAGACACCTGTCACTTCTGTTTATCTTTATCCAAGACTAGTCAACTGGATGCTAGCCTGTAAACTACATGAATATTATTGTCATTTGATTATTTACATACAACTTCATGATTTCATATTATACTATTCACAAAACAACAGCAATGTATTTAAATAAAGTTTCATAATGCTGGGGATTGGGTGTAGTAGCCAGTAGGACACCAAGAGATGATTCACGTCTATCTCCCACTTGGCCATGTTTAACATCCTTTATGAATTTCATAATGCTGTTTCACCATAAGACTGTTCATCATTTTATTGTGTGTGTTGCATCTAAACTGGGGTTTACTGGTGTATAGGAAGCAGAGGCTGCATTGGGTGCTAGTATACAAGACCCTGTGTTTTTTTGGGTCAGAGATGTTGCTCCAAACAAGGTACAAGCTACAGCAATACTTCGTTGACTCAGATCCATCTATTTGCATCGTGTGAGAAGTCAAAATCTAAGATTTTGATTTTCTTTCATTCTCTGCAGGCAATGTATTGTTTAAGCTTCAGATTACCAGATGAAGCATGTGTCACTTGTGATGGTGGGATATAATGAGCACCAAACAGTTTAACAACCAGACCAAGGTGTCTTGCTGCAGCTTCTGTTTATGGCCAAATCTTCTTATAGGCTTGAAGGTCTTCTTTCTTAAATGGGGTGGAAATTTTCTCAAGCAACTGGAGATTGTTGGAAATTTCGGTTATTATTTAACTATTATTTTATCCGACTGACTTGTCAAAACTGTAGACAATACAATTCTAGATTATCTGAGATTTTCTTCTTCGAATATTATTTGTACAAGCAAGTTGATATAATATTTCCATTTTTATACATTCCTGTTTAGGTCTTCCTATACAATGTGCTACCTAATTCTTGCCATCACAAAGCTAATGGTATTTTTACAGTCCATCAAAGCACAATGCCGAGTAATTGATCTTTGTCTTGACAAGATTATGGTGCTTTTTGTGTTTGTATTGGAAGTTTGCATTTTGATGAGGCCAAGTTCCTTCTCGTTCAACTTCTGGGTTAATGCTTGAATTCCTTGGCTTTGGTAGGTAATGTAAATGAAGAATTAGCTGAAAACCCGGAGACACAAGTAGAACGAAGAAAAGGCCAAAGTGCTTCGCTACATATAATAGCAAGTTGCATATTTATCTTTCTTAATGCCTTAAAGCGATGCTACATATAATAGCAAGATGCATATTTATCTTTCTTAATGCCTTAAAGCGATACTATGAAAAAATAAAAATGATGGGAAAATAATAAATTTTGTGGGTGGGGAATCTCACTGTCATGTTGATTCCCCAAAACCCTGAATGCCAGCTATCTATAGTGAGTAATGACTGTTCTCATGACTCCCACTATCCCAATTCTATGTTGTAGTTATTGTTTTTTTTCTATTAAATTTACGTTCTTTCTGATGGAAATTAATTGAAAGGTTATAAATAGGTTCATTTTGTTCAAATGATTTGGCAATCAAAATCAACAATGATAATGATATCGGTATTATTCAACCTGGCTATGCTTCTGCTTCTGTTTGTACATGCTGTGAATTCAGCTAATTTCAGCGAGATTTTCCAGCCAAACCTGGCACCTGACCACATTGTCATTCAAGGGGACCAAATTTCATTGTCTCTCGACAACACTACCGGTAAGTAATTTTTACAGGATTTTCACAATTTCAATTTCCATTTGTTTTCATTTGACAGTTTTGATCTTGCACAGGTTGTGGATTTGAATCCAAGAAAAAGTATCTATTTGGGAAAGCCACTACTCAACTCAAACTAGTTCAAGGCAATTCAGCTGGAACTGTTATTGCTTTCTACGTAAGAATCTCAACTTTATTAGCATATCCGGTTTGACCAACCGGTCAAGACTAGGTTGGAAAATGTATGGACATCACACATACGTTCATTAATCGAGTGTACCAAACATGGTCTCATAATATATGTTGATAAAATTAATGTTTGTGCAGATGGCATCGGGTGGGAGTAACCACGATGAGCTAGACTTTGAGTTTCTTGGCAATGTTTCAGGAGAACCATACCTCGTACAGACAAACATATACGTTAATGGCAGTGGAAATCGAGAGCAGAGGCACAGTCTATGGTTTGATCCGACCATGGACTTCCATACTTACTCGTTCTTCTGGAATCGTCGCTCCATCTTGTAATTAAATAATTTCTATCTCACTTAACTTTAATTAGCTGTTCTTGTGTTAAATCTCAAGTATGAATCTTAGGATTAATATTAATCTCTTTATATATGCACCATATATTAGCTCAATCTTCACATGCAAGCCATGAAAACAGAAGCTGAGTTATATATATTCTTTGGATCTTTGTTAATAATTGGTTAAAAGAGTAGGTAACCCTCTTTTGTCAGCAGCTTTCTTTCTTCTTGCATTATGCATCCACTAAACACTTTATTTTTATTTTTCCTCAAGTTCAAAATCTTATCAACCATATAGTGCCAACAAATTTGTGCTAATTAGATTTCTTGGTAATTTTCTGGATCTTGATTATCCAGATTTCTTGTGGATGATATTCCGATTCGAGAATTTTTGAGCAAGGAGAAAAAAGGGGTCCCATATCCCAAAAATCGACCAATGGGAATTCATGGATCATTATGGAATGCTGATGATTGGGCTACACAAGGAGGGAGGGTGAAGACTAACTGGAGCTATTCCCCTTTTGTTGCAAATTTTCAGTCATTTGATATTGATGCATGTGAATTATCACCAGATGAAGTAGATGATCCCGTGGTGAAATGTGGAAAATTGAGGCAATTCTGGTGGGATAAGCCTGTCATGAAGGGGTTGAAGCAGCAAAGGAAAAGGCAATTAAATTGGGTTCGCAACAAGTTCTTGGTATATGATTATTGTAATGATAGGGCTCGATTTTCAGAGATGCCAAAAGACTGCCTTTTTGTTTAGATTTAGTGCCCGTTTGGCACGATATTTGCTTTTGCTCTCTGTAGAAGAGTTTTTGAAAGAAGCTACCTTAATTTTTGTTTGAAAACTAATTTTTAAAAACAATATATTGAACCAACTTCTTCTAAAAGATTTTTTAACTATCAAAAGCACATTCATAGAATTAGCTAAATGGATTCAAAAACAACTTTTGGATTTCAAAAGCTCCTTTCGACTTTTCAAAATTCATGTCAAACGGGCTCTAAGCTCTCAGTGCGCGATTTGATTTTCTTCAATTTCACTACTAAAAAAGATGTTAACAAAGATGGAACTTCATCGACAAACATTGACAGTGGCTATTAGAATTGGAATGTTGACGAATATTTTACTTCTCGTTTCCTAGGCAAATAAAATTACCGATGGATTACTCATAGAAAACCATTATTTGTCGTCAAACCATTTGCCACTGTTCAACTATACTTCTCTCTCGGGAAATTATCCTTTTTTTTGGCGTTTTAAAAGTTTCCTTTGGCTATCTTATCCATCTTGTCATCTCTGTAAAGATTCAACTATGCACTCAACTTTATATGAGTATAATTGAACTCCTAGGAGGACGGCAAAAATAAGATGGATTAGATAGATGATCTTAAAAAACTTCAAAAAGAGAATGACGAAGATGACTTCGCTATGGTATTTAAATTTATGAGATGGACCTTCATCATACACTATAGCTATACACCCATATGATTATAATATGTGCAGAGCGCTGATAATGCGAGGACGTTGCCCTAGAAACTAAGATGGAGTCAATTACTTGATTGGTACACTTAGGTACTATTGGTAATAGGAGGTCACTAAGGAATAACCACGTGTACCTAAGGAATGGATGTGTGATAATCTTTTATTAAAAAGTCAAAAGTTGTCATCACTATCACGTATTGTGATTAGAATTACCTTTTTGTTGTGATATGTATTATGTACACATGTCATCTTATGATTAGTTTATTAAAAATTCAATTCTTATCAAATTTGTTAAATGCGATTTTCCATCATAATTGTACCTTAACTCAACCACTATATTTTTCAACTATAAATAGTGTGCAATTGTCGCACAATTCACTACCAAAGAATTTAACATGGCAACTTTCATAAAAAGCAACTGTAAATTCCAAGTATATTTTTTTTTTATCAAAAGCTCGTTTGATCAATCTAGGTAAGATACTTTTGTACAAGTGGTTCGTTTCCTTATACTTTTATATTTAGTAATTTATGCATGAATTGTCAGTAGACATTCAGGTTCTTTAAGAATTTAAGATGATCTAAGATGGGTGTGTTGCTTGGTCACCGATATACTCCATAAGAGAAAAGTAGTATGAAGTGTTATTTTATTGCATATAATTGTGTATGAAAACTGCACATATCTTACTGGGTATTTTAAATATTCACTCTTAAAAAATTTTACAGGTTAGTTTGGGTCGATTGGAA
>CAIGRF010252503.1:13281-29629 GCA_903798235.1 Fraxinus ornus
AAAAAAAAAAAAAAGATTTTAATTTGAGAGATTGAAGGGTGAAGGGGACTAGGTCAATGAACGAGACAAATTAAATGTGATTCGTGTAGCCATTAGAGTGGACATGAACACCACATAACATATAGTCCAAACACATTAGTTGGAAGAGACATTCAACTGTATTAGGAATATTAAATTATGTACTCATTAATTTAATTTGGGAACTAACATTTTCTTCCTCAAAACATATGTGACCATGTGGAAAGGTTTAATTTGAATTAGTAAAGACAACATTTGACAAATGCACTATGTTCATGTCAGCGTGTACATTGGTCATCTTTTTACAACCTTTTTTTTTTTTTAACATTTTCTAATAAGAAAATTGAAGGCAGGGCAAATAATGTGATTAATTAAATTATTTTCCTTCACAGTGATGATATTAGTTTAATTTTTACTTTTTGGTTTATGAACCCTTCTTTATTCGTTCAAGCTCCAATCATTTCGTAAAAATACGACTTTTTATTATAGGCGACTTTAATAACTTGAGAGCTTTATGCAAAAATTGAAGGGATCTTGTCAATATCGAATGGAGCAAATAGTATTTATCTTTTCTGAAGATATTATGTAAATGAGAGTTTCAGGCAATCGTCTAACTAGTTTTGAGGTTAGATCGCCTTTTCATATACTTTTTTCATTCAGCTCCATTAGTAAGTTATGCAATAACATTAGAAAAATACCTTAAGTACAGAAAATGTTATCAGATTTTGTACAGAATTTTAAATTGGAAAAATCATGCACGTGTATCTGTGTGTTTTCTTCCTCCATGTTTGAATCAAATCCATCAATTTCAAATTTCTGTGTGTATTCTGTAAAATTTCTCTGTACTCGTAGCATCATTCACAACATTAAGATTGAATATTGAAATCAATATAAAAAATTCTTTTACTTTATTTTATTTAGCCAACTTTAGAAGTGGACATTGCAAGTGGGGGAACCTTTTGGGCTTATACGAGAACGTGATGGTGCTTTGTTTAAGGAAAGAACCTTAAATAAACAAATCTTGAAGTTTTCGAGGTGCTTTTGATTTGTACCATAAAACATTAATGCAATGCAATTGGTTTTAAACAAATTATTATGTCAAGACAAGAAGATTTCCAAGAAAATAGTTACTATATTTTTTTAAGTGAATTGTTCATGTGCATTAGGTCATCTCTATATATTTAAAAATGTAGCTAAACCTTGTTGATGAGAAAATAAAAATTTAATATTACGTTTTCTTGTCTTTTAATTTGCTATTTTATTTTATTTTATTAGCCGGTCTTCTGTCATTATGCCACGATTTTGGGCAACCAAGACAACTTATTCATTACGGGACATTAAACAAATATGTTACATTGACCTCAACAATCCATCAGTTGGGGCTTTAAGGAGATTGGTGTTTGAAGTGGAGAAAAAATGTGATCAATCGTCAGCATCAGTGCATTTGAATTGAGTAGAAAAAAACAATTATTTGGTAAATATTGGAAGAAGAATGAAATTTGGAGGTTGAGAAAAACTGTAACGCAGGAAGTGTTGGGAAAAAAAAATGTCGTGAAAATATGGAAAAAGTGAAGGACAAAAAAAAAATAAAAAAAATTCTATGGGCTTAAATGGCCCATGTAAATCGGTTCTTGCTTAAAAGTTGACAATTGCTCTGCACTCCAAAACAACCATGTCGTTAAGGTGAATTAAACCGCAATTAATGACATCAAGGAAGATAAAGGAGCTAAAATCGCATCAAGTAACACTTAGGATCACCAGACGGAACTCATAACATAAATTACAAATGTGTATAAAATAAATAGTGAAAAAAAAAAAAAAAAATTATGTTTACACAACATGGAGCCTAAAGACAGAACATGCCCAAAAATATAAATCTAATTACAAAATCCACTATAGTTTCAACTTTTTACAGCAGTGAAATATCAGAAAACAGCCTCCAAAATAGACATACCATACCAATCACACAATACAATGGGATCCATATGTAGCTGGTAAAATTACTGTGCCCAAAGTTTGCATGCTAGAATGAAATTTCATACGTTGTAACAAACGGGAAATTATCTACCACTCACTTTTTATCAGATCCTTTGAGGTTGAGATTGAACCATTTCTTCTTTGAAGATTTGTCCTTCAAATCTGAACTTCCCTCTTCTCCTGGACTCTCGGATTTGAAATCACTAATTCCATTACTAAAATGTCCACTTCCACCTGTAGTAGCGACTGGCCTTGAAACAGTAAAGGAAGAGTGGATGCTATCTCGTTGTTTTAGCAGCTCATCAACCTGTTTGGACGAAGAAGACGAGTATTATAATTAAGTAAATAACAACAGGAAATTAAGGGAAGAATCAGAAATCATAAGTATAAAACAATATATTGAATCAGTAATTATATCATGTATCCTGCCAAGACGTAATTATAAGTGGTGACCGACATGAATTCAAACATTTTACTCCGAAAATACTCCGAAAAGAGAAGTCTAGTGACCATAAAAACAAAAAATAGAGATAGTGTACTCTTGAACATGGATTCCCTATACATTACTTCAGAACTACCTTAAAATGACATTATACAGAAGTTAGTAGTAGGCCAAATAAATTGGAATAAATAATGCAAGCATTACAAATTCTATTTAGCAAAATGACAAAGATCACTACAATCTAAAATTTCAACTCCAAGATGCACGGAATGCTAATAGTTAATATGTTAATATTTATAATTATTTCTTCTGTTTTTTACCCTTGTACATATTTAATGAAAAAAGAAATTCAAAGAGACGGAAACTAAGATTGATACAAGGGTATTTTGACAGTGGCACATTCAAAACATTAGTAGTAAACTTACAGACTGTTTTTCCTGGTTGTATTTATTGGTGACTTCTTGGAATCGTGCCAAAGCCTGCAGATAACAACCAAATAGAAAAAAATGCAGTAAGAAATATGTGCATGAACCTTTAATAGAAAACACCCATAACTATTGAATACTAAATTTAAATAAATGAATTTGCCCCCCTCTCTAACAGGGTAAGCATTTAGATGAGGTGGTTCCACATGGTATCACAGCGAACAAAAATTCTTAAGTCTCACCACCCCTCCATGAAAATTATGCACGCGAGGGGATTTTTAAAGACTAAAGTTAAATAAACAAAACTTGAAACTCTCTAACAGCGTAAGCTTTTAGATGAAGTGGTTTCACAATAATCAACGTGGCTGGGAAAGGAAAGAAACCTTTCTGTATTCTGTTTCGAATTGGCGTAGCTCGTTTCTCTTCCTCAAAATCTCAGCCTCAATATCCTTAAGCTTATGAGTCGTATCTTCGTATGACTTTGTACAGAGCACCTCAATTGTGTAGGTTGCAGGTTTGAAGAAGTTATCTCCTGCATGCATCAGGCACAGGTGAGTATAAAAGATTATAATCAGTTTTGTAATAATTACTAATACTAACCCAGTATTTATAATAACAAACACAATATAAAATCAATTCGGACCATAAACAGCGAATATGTGAGTGCCAGCTTTTAGTTCTGAGGCCTCACAAGGCTGAAGGCCTTCCAATCTTTTGAAGAAAGCAGTTTCTGGATCCTTAGCCATTGCCAACTACATCACCACATACACATTAATCAGTGCAAGAACCATGTAACCCTCTTAGTTTAAAGGATTAGTAAACTGACATACTGCATTTACAGTTGAATCCATCCTGTACACTTGAAAATGCAAGAAATACATTCCAGCTGATGTAACCTTGCCTGTCTTCTCACTTTCTTCCTGTACAAGTTAACAGTGTCACAGGTTCACGTAATAATATACGTTGATAAATTACACGGGGTGCAGAAGCATTCAGTCCCAAGGGAACAAAGCCATAGGTATATAAACATAATGAAATACCTTACAATAGTAAGAAGATTTCACATCAAGGAAACTAAATTCAGGTCCAAATGGTGATCCAAACACCTAAAGAATCTAATGAGAACAGATACAGTGCTAGGTTCAAGGGCTAAGTTTTTCAATGTGTTCATTTGAAAAGAATTGCACATTTAGTTATATCTGTAGGCATGAGTCACTAGAACCAAAGCATCAAATCAAAAGGTATGAATATAAGCCTCCAAATTAGGTTGGATTGCACTGCACTGCACTGCCAGCAATCTTTATCCATAAGCATGAAGATCTCAGCCAGCAAAATAACATTATTCTGATACCAGACAGCTGGAACTAGAAACTCAATGCTAGGCCAAAACTGGACAGACTAGTAAAGAAACGAAGTCAATAGCAACCTATAGAAAGCAGACATATTCGTTCGCGTATAACTGATTAAATTTGAACCTTGCAAAATAGGAAGTTTAGAAATGACGATGGGACAGCAGAATATTTTCTATTTGGTAATTAGTAAATGATGAATTTCCTATGATTGTAAGCTTGCCCTAAGGTTTTGCCTGTCTCATTATATTTTTTGCTTTAGCATATGTTTGGCAAGTGTTTATAAAATGGTCAAAAGATTGTGAAACTAATTTTTATGATTTTATCCACACATTTTGTGGGAGCCACAAGTAATAAAAACTTATCCACCACTTGTTTATATCTCTTTATAAGCAAAACTGTTTATAAACACCCTAGAAACAAGCTTTTAATCACAAATAAGCTTACAACTTATATTCAAGATGAGGTCCCTTGTGAATATTATTCTCGAGGAAATATTTGTAGGTGACACTAGGATGAGATAAATTGTAAATTAGAATTCTGAGGAAACACTTTGAAATCTAAATGTTTTAAGTAAGCTAAGACGAATTAATAGAGTCCTCTTTTATTCATAGTAGAGGTAAGAATAACAGTCAAGACATAATCGAAGATCATGTCCCAAACAGTGATCTTTTCAGTAATTAAGGTTCAATTAGTATAATAAAAAAGGACTTGTAGAGGGTAAAATGTACAGGGCTGGAAAGGGTGGATGACATGGAGAAGCACTGCATGGATTTCAAAGTCACGCAACGTGAAAGGGCAAGTTCTACCAAACAAATTATATTTATGCTCTATGGTATTGAGTAAGCAGTTGAAGTACAAATTTTCTATAAGATATAGGTAGTAAAAAGGAAGATAATAAGATGGATGCATAACCATACGGCCCATGCTGGATCAGATAAATAAGCACTGAGAATATATGCCTATAAGTGGAGGTAACAACACAAAATACATTAACAGGAGGATGACTTAATGGTTGGGCATGTCTTGGAGTAAACTTAAAGAAGCTTCCATTCACAAGAAAGATGCACTCAGACTTGCAGTAGGTTAGAGAAGGGACCAATATTAACATAATTTGATCTAATTTCAAACAATCACTAGACCTTTAAGTAGATTTTTAAACTGGAGAAAGTGTGAGGCAATAAGATTCATAAAGCCAAATCCAAGTTTACCAAGAAAAAAATTAGCTTATTGTTGTAATTTAACCAGTGGTTTGGCCTTATAAAGAGAAAAGGTTACAATTGTGAGGAAACAGTGTGTTGGCCTTATAAAGTCAAAAGCTACATTCTAAAAAGTGTGAACGCTACTCACCAGGTGGTGCACAAGTACTCACCACCAGGCCTATTATATGAAGACTTTCCAAGTTTAGAATGTTAATTTACGAAAAGTAACTAGGGTTTATTTCATAGATTTTCGAATGTTGTATTAGTTGTTTCCTACTTAAATTAGATTAGTTTAAACCCTATATAATGGGGGTGTATGCATTGTAATAGTAAGACTTCAATATTCAATAAAAAATACAATTTTCTCTCCTCTCTCTCGGCACTTCTCTTTCTCTCTCGTCTGCCTGTCTTCTCTCTCTCTTTCTCTCCCTCTTCTACTTTTTAAATAAAAACTATCTCGGCTCTTCCCTTTCTCGTTTGTCTGTCTTCTCTCTTTCTCTCCCTCCTCTCTTTTTTTTTCTATTATTATATACTAAGAACAATAACAAACTACTGCTAGCCGGTGAAAAGTTTCTGGTCTGTGCAATTACACAAAAAACTAGTAACAATAAACAAGAACTGAACAAAGCAGGGAAAGGCTTCTTGTTGGCTGCTGGTTTTTGAAGGTGGTGTTTAATGGCTGGTTTGATGGGTTGGGGGTTTTGTTTTTATTTTCAGCGATTAAGGGTGGTGGCAGAAGGTGACGGCAGTTTTGAATAGGTTGGGACGTCTACTGCAAACACTTTTCCTTAACCATAACGCATGTGGGAATGACAATTCAGACAAGACAGTATCGAGCTATGATGCCAAATTGAAGTAGAATGCAATCAAACTAGAACCAGAGTTTTGGATGTCCCCCTCAAAGTAAACCCTAAGGCACTCCAGCAAAAACTAAATATCCATCATAACTGTAATTTCAATCTTGTAACCAAATTTATACAGAAATAGGCTGAGTGGGACCTCTAGCCAAATTTACAACCTTTACCAGGCATGTGTAACAAGTCGAACTGAGAATGAATCTGGTTCAAGTCATTCCAGCAAACAACTAAGATATGCAAGCTCCAAACTTAAGCAAATGAATGGATATGGCTACTCTAATATTCATTCTGTCCGATTAGCACGAGAAATTATCATTGTAGTACCTGGTTTCGAGTCAAATCTAAAGTCAGACAGCTGAAATTTTCACAAAGATCAAATTACTCCCTCTGATCAGAATTGCCTACTAATTATAACATTGAGCCGGAATTTGTCTTAGAGGGTGTTTGGTGGTGATTAAAATTAGATTTTTAGTAGATTGTGATAGAAGTTTTTGAAATGTGTGGTTGAAAAGCTGTAGGACCATGAAAGATGTGATTAATATTGATTATTTGACTTTGACTTAGATTAAACTCTGATTTTAATCCGTACCAAACAAGGCCTTGGTACGTAAATGTAACTTAGGCCAAAAAGACGTAAATATGAGCCACAGATCTTGATGATTCATACTAGGATGATCTTGATTAGTCAAAAGGGATGAAGAACAAAAGAGATCCCTTTTCATGAACCCGCAACACTATGTATCATCAGTCATCCTTGTCAATATCTAGATTCACCGCAGGTTGCAACAGAAAGGGAAAATTTACCCTGCCTGCCTAACTACCTGCACACACTCCATCCCTCTTCCAAAACCACAAAAAGTGAAGCAGAAAGGAAAGTGGAGGAAAAAAAAATAAAAAGGAGGTCCCATGGCCCAGTGTGACAGTAACCAGGAAGCCAATTACCCCAGATCAGGATTCAGGCTGAGGTAGAGTAAAATCAGTCCACAGCACAATTGAGTTGGATTTTGGTAAACAGAAAAAGGTTTCACCACTATTTCATAAATCATTTAATTGGTTTTTATCTGAGAATAGCATTCGCAGAAGAACAATAAGGCAATAGGTTGAATAAAACGAAGTTAAGTTTAGGAAGAGAAGAAAATAAAAAATAGAGAAAAACTAACAGAACAATATATCTATGCGGTGTAAGTTATTTTTAACTGACATAAAGGGAATAACAAACTGTAGAAGCAATTAAGATGTGTTGTTATTGGCAGTATAGCAAGTTATTAACCAACATGCAAAATACATCAATCAATAATGGCTAAAATAACTAATTGTGCAAACACTTTGGGAATACCGTTATTCCTTGTTACGTGTAAGTTAACAAGACCTATATGTAAAAAATGTGTGAATAAGTTTGTACATACAATGTCCATAAGCCAAGGCATCATTTTTACCAATTTGACTTTTAAGGCGGTTTCTTGCAGCATAAAATTTGAAGGCTTTTCGGTTGTTTTAAACAGAAGCTAGCACTCTGCTCTTACAACTAAAGTACAATCCTCCAGATTCACATAACTTTATGGCAGTAGGGTGGGGTGGTGGCAGGAGACTTGCAGCACATAACTTCACTCTTTTTCACTTATATTTTTCTCTAAGTTATCATGTGTTTTATATTCATTCCTCGGCATTTTTCCATGTGTGGTAGATTTTTCACTTGTTTTTAGCTCGAGTTGTGAATTAATGGTCTTGTTTATGTTATTATAACTTTGTTCATTTATAATTTGCAACTTTGTCAATCCATTTTATGTTTCTAGTTGCAAATTTAACTTTTAACTTTGTTAAAATATATTATAACTGGTTGTATAGACGATTTATAGCTTGTTATAATATAGTTAAATATTCTATACTTTTCTGATTATTTATTGGTTTATGTGGAGGTATAAGCTCAAAATTGCTTGACATTTATGTGTTGCAGAGTCAAAACGTCTCATTACTAAGTGCTTGTTTGGGAAAACTTATAATCACATTATAATAAAGGTCAAAGTCAAACTTATATTTTAACTACACTTTCGTATACCCACTTATCCACCACTCATTTTTTATTACGTATAATTTCTGCAACTTATAAACAAATCCAAACAAGCACTAAAATTGTAAAGATAATATATTACCTGCAAGGCAAGGCCATACCCACCATTTGCATCATGTTCAAAGTACAGAAGCTGAAAATCACAAATCAAAAGTTTTCAGTAACTAATTTATTCTGCATGTGCTTTTGCACACCAAATTACGTAAAAGAGGTATTATCTCCATAATTAATTGTATAATATACTCTATGACAAATATGCATGCACCTTAAATTTGCTCTGTGCTGCTGAAGTAACTCTGACTACAATGCCTGCTTCAGCTTGTTCTTCATTAATAGTTACACCAAAAAAGTGAGCACATTGCTTTTCTACCTGTGAAAAGAAAAAAAAAAGGAGCAAAATCAGAACAGAAAAAAATAAATAAATAAATTATCCTGCAAAAGGAATGTGTACCTTTCCGCTGACTGAAGTTCCAATTGGAAGAGGTCTGACTGTAACAGTGCCATTTAAAGCATCTTCAAGAATGTTAGCAGAAATTGTGGTCTTGATAGGGACACCCAGCTTGCTATCCAAATAAAAATAGGTAAATAACTTAGTTCTTGATTACAACAATACAAAAAGATCAACGAGAGTACCTGAATAAAGCGGCAAACATTGTGTTGACAGTTCCGAGGTTTGATAGATCAATTTCCACATCCATTCCTTCAGCATCAAGGGCCTTATTATTGTTGATGATTTGAACCAATTGGGATATGCAAAATAAAAACTAGTCAAAAGGGCAAGCAATTATTTGAAATATTAATATACACTTATACAGTCACTACCTGCCCCGTTTAACTTTGGTAGACTCGAGACGTGACATGCACGGATTATACATGTTAGCTAGGTACTAGACCCATCATCAAGGCTAAATTTAATCTAATACTAGTAGTGAATTGTTTAACAAAAACTCGACAAAATCTCCCTTGTAATACAGACTAAAACCAACATTGAAAGCAACAAAAAATGCTCCAACACAATGTATGAAATAAACTGGGGACAAGATGCCCCTCTAAATTCGTGCTAATCGAATAAAATAGAGACAACATGGTCACATCCACCTTCATTTACAAAAACATCCCAAAATATGCATGAATTGACATAAGAAACAATGAGCCCATTTGACTATATACATATGATACAAAATGACTATCTGAAATATAATGAACACGTGTGCAAACAATATTGTCTAGATGCTCTAATTATATAAGTTATAGAAACTAAATAGACCTGTTGGCATGAATTAGAAATCAAAACGTGCATGCAAATGTCCAGGTGGCTTGAGTAAGTACTTGTTTGGATTTGTTTATAAGTAGCTGAAATTATAATGTGATAGAAATGAGTGGATAAGTGGATAGTAGTTGTGCGTCTTATAAAATGAGTGGTTCAAACTAAAGTTTGACTCTGACCTTAAAATTATAATATGATTATAAGATTTCCCAAACAAGCACTAAATATGAAAATATACATGCAAATGTGTGAAGGAAATAAAAACTGCAATTGCCAAAAACCTTTTACCAACTGATGTGGCTGCATATGATATATAGTATCTTGTCAAATTTGAGCAACTTACATGAAAAACTTCAACTATGAACTTGTTAAAAGGTTTTAATATTCATCTATGTATATCATCAATCATAATCTCGACTTGAAAATAATTTCACAATAGATACACTATAGCTAATTTATCGGAAAAAATAGATACATATCTACCCCTAACCCATCAATAAATTAACATGCTTCCCTCATGTTCAAGATAGCTTTAAATACCAACAAATGATGCACACAACTATGATGAGAAAGTCAAGGCTCAACTCCATGATTTAACCATTACAGAACCACATATTACAGAAGCATGAGATCAGACATGTGCGAATGTACACACAGACAAACAAGTGGCCGGAATTTCTTAATAGCGACTTAATTCCAATCTATGTTGTCCGCAGAAGCATATAAATCGTAAAATTGGCACTGAAAACAACCACGTTATATTGGTTAAATCTTCGTTAGCATTATTTTCACAAAAATTCTTATTTCTTTATAATTTTTAATTCGACAAAAAACTGAAGATGATTAACTTTACCACATTCAAACTGGGCTTCAACATCCAAGTTTTTGACCAAAATTGCAAACCATTGAAAAGAAATATGCAATACTTTAATCTGGATACATCTACACATTTCGTGAAAGTTAGAGATAATACACTCCATGCGTGCTTTCATTTGAACAGTAGTGGTTGTAGAACTTAAAAATATTAGAAACAGGCATTCTACCACAGTAATAACCTACAATCATTTTGGTCAAGCTATTTCATAAAATCAAATCCAAGTGCACATTACGCACGTAGCATACTTTCGGTTAATGGGTGGTAATTTGCCTAATTCTAGGATTAAAAAGTTGATTATTTGCCTAAACATGCGGTAACATGCCATTTCAAAACCCACAAAGGAATATTACGCTATCCATATTCAAAAAGACATGGAAGATAAGTATTACCTCAAATCCTGCATTATCGTATTGTCTCTTTTTCTCTGGATCAGATAAAATGCTATACGAATATGCAACCTCCTTGAAAAGCTCTGAAGCTTCGGGATTACTAGCATTCTTGTCCGGATGGTACCTGTAAATAACAATTGATTATCTGATCCACGAAATCTATATGAACGACATTGATCCACATTCTCTCTTTCCTTCAAGTTTGCTGCTATGCAACTTTAGGCTGGAACGAAGAACAATTCACAGTTTTCTCAAGACATGTAACAAATTTGTTATTGTTATCACTATGCTGTGAAACTTCCAAAGCCGATTTACCATTCTCAATACCAGCAATTTCCCCATTAACATTGACTGATTGACAAACAAACATAAATCAGATTCAAACTGTCAATATTAAGAAATCTTGAGAGAAACAGCCTTGATATATCTGGACAGAAACCCTTACTTTTTCTTCCTTGTATCTTTTTGCAATTTTAAATTCAAGAACATCTACAAATTAGTTCAGCACTTCACCTGCTACTTGAACACAAATTGAGCTTATGACCTAACTGATACTGAAAGCACTCTCTCAAACAAGAAGGTATAAATCTAAACCAAATAAAATAAGAATTCTTCAGTTAAACTGCAAACCCGTTAACCTTTATATAGCCAGTAAACACAATTTGAACTTACCACCAAGGTCAAACTCATCTATAGAAAAAAATTGCACCCACAAACATACACAAAACACTGATTCTTAAAAATAAGAATCAAATAATCCAACTACACGAACCTTGAAACACTTATTTACCTTAAATAACTGTACGCACTCAAAAATTGAAACTTACTTGAGAGCAAGCTTTCTATAAGCAGTCTTGATTTCTTGATCAGAAGAATCCCTTGACACACTCAACACCTCGTATGGGTCCCGGCGCAATGCAGGCGCTGACGATCCATCCATTTTCGATCCCCCCATTCTTTCTCACCGTAATTCACCTCTTCTATACTTTATTTTCAATATTTTCTTTCCCTTTTACCAAAGTTTGTTGCTTTTGCTTCCTGCAAAATTGACCTTCTTGTCTGTTAGCTATATTATGCATACCGACCAGACTAAAATCCTGTCTGCAAACGAGCAAGCACAACAAATTTTCATCAAACAGATTTCATTTTTTAAAAAAAAATCTTTATACAGAGCTAGATTTTTGAGGCACGAATTTCAATGCATATGATCGCTTTAAATTACTCCTGGGGTGAACGCAAAATTATTCAGTAATTAATTGGTCCCAACAGTGGAAATCAAAAAATTACTAAATAAGATCTATCACACAGAGGATTCAAAATTATCAATAACGCACAAATCCGCATGTACTTGGATACATAGAAGCATAATTGAATATATTTAATAAAATTATACTTGTTGGATTCGAACCTGGTCCTTGGTGCTCCCAGCATTTTGGTGTGAAAACACGCTTTCATTTGAAGCGTTTTATTCTACTGCTTGACACGTGGTTTACTCCTGACCATTGAATGATGGATGATCTATTTACTTGGGCTGATGGCTTTTGGTTTTCAGTCGATTCACTTCATTTGTGCTGGAGACTTCTGGGGCTCTTGCGTGTTTGAGAGAAAAGAGAGAGAGATAGCTAGGGTTTGTTGTTCTTCGTCTGAATCATTTAAAATCTCTGATTTTAAGTGTTGTGTGTGATAGAGTAACCTTCGTATTGTAATATTCTGAGTGAATATTGTGAGGATGTAAGTGATTTCTCTGATGTGGTTTTTAGTGTTCAAAGGGTTATTTGAAGATTTCTCGGTGTTTCTTAGTAGATCTATCATTGTATTTGAGAGATAAGTCTCATATCTTTTTTCTCTGAACATTTGTAATCTTCATTGCCATTTTGGGTTGTTTTAGTGCAATTGAACATATTCCTTTCTTGGATCACGGGGGATGTAACCTCCGAGGCTACGGTCGAAACAATTCTTTGTGTTCATTTTTAATTTATGCAGTTTACTTTCAGTTTGTTTTCGATTATTCTTACTTTTCGATTCTTATATTGTGTGTGGTCTGGGTCTTGCAGTGGTATCAGAGCTTGAATTGAGGAGCAAGTTGCCTTGATCTTTGGAGAAAGAGAAAAATCTGCTTTAGATCTTGAAGTGTTTGGGTCTGCTCTTAAGAAAATCAAAAGGAAACAAGTTTATATAAACTCGCTTGGTGATATCTTTAATTTTTTTTAAAGTTTAATTTCTAAAATTAGAGTTTCTTGATCATTCCCTTGATTTTTCGTACACCGTTGAAACCCCTTTGAGATTAATATGTCTAGTGGCTCCTGTGAGGCTCCTGGAATATGAGATAAATCAAGTACAGATGTGTTACTTGGAGAATCTTGCTGGAGAGATAAGTGAAACATAGTTTTGTGATTTCTGATATTGTGTTTTCTTTAGAGTCTTGATCTGCATATTCTCTGAAAGTGACTGTTATTTGAGAATCTTGTTCTACTGTATGTATTACTGTGATTTTCTATTTGTGACCAATCTATGCTCTTGTTTTTTTGCATACTGTGTAATTTTTCTTCAGTTTGTGTGTCTGTTTTTTACTTTAACATGGCCTCTGCAAAATTTGAAGATAGTCAGATTGATGGAAAAATTGATTTTGACTTGTAGAGTCAGAAAATGAAAGTTATTTTTAATGCAAATGAGATGTGTTAAAATCTTTGGATGATAGTTGGCCTACTGAATTAATTCTTGCTAAGAAAGCTTAGCTTGAAGAAGTGGTTTGGAGTACTATTTTCTTATACTTATCTGAAAATATGATTAGAAGTATAGGTGAAACTAAAACTGCTGCTGAATTGTGGACTAAACTTCATACCAAATATGTGACCAAAACTACTCCAAACAAATGTTTTCTTTTAAAACAATTATTTTATTTCAAAATGGATCATTCAGTTGATTTGGATGAAAATCTGAACAGATTTACAAAACTTACCCAAGACTTAGTCAATTGTGATGAAAAACTTTCAAAAGATCAGTTGGTTGTAGTTTTGTTAAACTTCATAAGTGACATGTATAAGGACATTAAGGTTGCCCTAGAATATGGTAGGGATGAACTCAGTACTGATATAATAATCAATGCTTTGAAGAATAAGGCACAAGAAATTGAGGCTGAGTCAAGTGCTAATCACACTGGAATAAACTTGTTGTCTAAAGGAAAAACTTTTGGTAAATCTGATTATCATCCAAAAATTTCAAAAGACAACAAAAGGTGGACTGATAGGAATAAGATCAAGAAATGTTAATATTGTGGTAAAATTGGTCATTTTACTAAAAATTGTTTTAAAAAGAAAAATGAAGCAAGAGAGAAAGGTTTTGAAGAAGGGAGCACTGCTCTTGCATGTAATAAAGCCAAAATTGAAAATGGTGTAGTTCTTGTAAGTACTGGAAAGAAACTGAGTGATGAATGGATACTTAACTTAGGCTTCTCTTTTCATATGTGCTCAAACAAAAACTGATTTATTGACTTTGCAAAAACCAAAGGAGGGCAGGTTATAATGAGAAATAATTATGCCAGTAAAATAAGTGGAATGAGAACTGTTAAACTCCTTTTAGAAAATGGAAATATTTTGGTTTTAAAGGAAACCAGATTTGTCCCAAAATTTAAAAAGAAACTTAGGGTGTGTCTGTTTTTGCTAAAAAGTAGAATTCCAGCCGTTGGACCGTGTTCAAGCCGCAATGTTTGACCGTGTGTGAGTGATGTAGGGCCATCCTGCCATAGCTAACGGTCAAAAAATTACAAAAATGAAAAAGCAAAATCAATACCAGACAGGGTCTTAGTGTCCTTAGACATATTAGATGATATGGAGTTTAACATTAATATGGGGAAGGACATATCAAAATTCTTAGGAGGAATGACTTGATTATTTTTGCCCTTAAGAGACATGGCATGTATTACTTAAAAGCTAAATCTTTGTTGGGCTTGACTGCTTCTACTATATCTGAAAATTTTACTTTAGCAAAATTGTGGCATAAAAGACTTTGTCACATTGGTAAAAAGAGTTTGAATTTTCTGAAATCAAAATGTGTTTTTGAAAAATTAAACATTGATAATTTTGGCTCTTGTGAACAATGCATTATAGGAAAACAAGTTAAACCTCATTTTCCAACTGGAACACATAAATCGAAAAAAAAACTTGAGTACTTTTATGCTGATTTGTGGGGTCCTGCTGCTGTGTCTACCTTATCTGGCTTCTAATACTACTTGCTAATAATTGATGATTTCTCAAGAAAAATTTAGGTGTTTTTTGCTGAAATCAAAAGATAAGACCTTTTCTGTTTTTAAGGAATGGAAAACTCAGGTTGAAAATCAGACTGTTCTTAAAATAAAGATCTTGAGAACAGATAATGGATTGAAATTCTATAATTATGAATTCAATAATTTTTGTAAAGAACATGACATTGTGAGACATAGGACTATTACATACACTCCACAACAAAATGATATGGGTGAAAGAATGAAAAAAAAATTGCTAAACAAAGTTAGATGTATGCTTTTGAGTTTTAGTTTGCCCAAAATGTTTTGGGGTAAAGCAGTTAAGACTGCAGTTTATTTGATTAATAGGAGTCCTACAAGTGTTTTAGATTTTGCTATTCCTGAAGTTATATAGTCTAATAATTCTATGAATTACTCTTACTTGAAAGTTTTTGGTTGTGATGCATATGCTTATCAAAATATTGGTAAGTTAGAACCTAGATCACTTAAATGTGTTTTTTTGGGTTATGATGAACAAGTAAAAAGGGTACAGGCTGTAGGTTAAATCTGAAAGGGGTTATAAAGTAATAATTAGGAAAGATGTCATTTTTAATGAATTTTTGATGCTTTGCCTTGAAGGAAAAGAGAATGCCTTAACTGATAAAGATGTTCAAATTGAGGTGGAGTCATCTAGTAATCACCTGGATACTTCTGAACCTATTATTGATAATATAGAACATGAAAAAGATGTCACTTTGCCTGAAACTGAAACTGAACAAATTGATCACATTGATCAATCTGATTCTACATCTCTACCCTTTGATGAGTATCAACTCATAGGGGATAGAGAGAGGAGACAAATTAGACCCTCCACCAGATTTGACAGCGACAATTTTGTTTCTTTGTTTACCTATCAAGAACAATTTAAAAATGAACCAAACTCTTATGATGATGCCATAAATTGTAAAGAAAGTGAAACTGGAAAGCTGCTATGGAAGAAGAAATGACCTCTGTTTAAAAATAAAACTTGGGAACTTGTTGAAAGGCCTAAAGGTCAGAAAATTATAAATTGTAAATGGATCTATAAAATTAAGCATGGAGAATGTGGGTGTAATAACATAAGATACACGGCTAGATTAGTAGCTAAATGTTTTACCTAAAAGAGGGTATTGATTACACTGAAATTTTTTCTCCTGTAGTTAAATGCACTACTATTAGATTCTTACTTTCCCTAGTTGCTCAATTTAAATGAGAACTT
>CAIGRF010252516.1:0-26004 GCA_903798235.1 Fraxinus ornus
GTCATTTGCATGTATTTCCTCGGGACTTTTGCGCCAAACCGGGAAGGAGCACACAAGGATGGTGTATCGTACGTAGTCTCGCCAACATTTTGGTGTACTTATTGACTGTGCAAAAAATTACAGTTAAAATCCTCGATCTATTGAAAATATATCAAGTGGATATTTAATCTATTTTTATTCTGGCCATAGTCCTCAACATTTCATTTTTGGTAGGATTTGAGTCTCAGATAACGTTATTATCCCTATTCTTGGACGATTTCATGTTTGCACATGTATCGAGGAAGACCGGTTGACATAGCCAACATCTATGTGACTAGTAATGCAAAACTGAGGTGGAGAAGTTGACTGTAAGATGATGAAACTATTGGCAAACATTGAATTGTGATTTGGGAAGCTTTATAGAAAGAGTTGGAAGTACCAATTTTTACCTTTGTAAGGGAGTCATTGATAAATCTAAAGCAAACGGACACGATACAAACGAAAGCTGACAAGTGGGACAAGCCTTCGAAATCTAAGGAAGGTGATCCGTCCTAAATCTGGTGAAATCACAACGTGGCTAATTTATGTGCAATGGACCTCATCGTGCTTATAGCTGTCCAACAGAGAAAGAGAATGTAATGATTTTTGAAGAGAAGTAACATTGTACTTATGGGAGCTAGTCATTCCCTGTTGAACCAGAAGGCACTTGCAAAATATGAAAATGAACTTATCATATTGGATGAAAACAAAATACGTGTGAGAGATTTCGTATTCTTAAGCGAATTTAAGATGTGAGAATATAATTCACTTGAAAATGTTAAAAGGAAAGAATTGTCATTCCCTATGGAGTAATGCATCAAAAGCTTTATTCAAAATTTCATGATACAGATTGTCAAAGTCAAGCTAATGAATATAAACAAACATTTATTGGGAGACAACCAAATTTTCTCCTCTTTTATTTATTTTGCTTTCTATAATACAAGATTAGTAAGTTTTATTACTTCTAGTAGTTTATGGTATATTCATCACCATATTTTCCCTTAGATTGTGTTTGAACTTATTATAAATTGTTCCATATTGTAATTGATTTATATTTATTTTGAAGGAACGTGACACCTGAACACATTGGACAAAGCAAAAGGAATAGCAAGTAATCTAACACTTTCATGCCAGTTCATCCACCACCTACAAATTTTTATCAAGGCAGTACTTAGTTTCTTTTAATTCCTTAATTTTTAACATTGCTTGTTATGTTTTTAGACATTAAGGGCAATATTTGTTATAAGTTTGATAGTGAGAAAATATCGAATATTTATTTATTTGACTGTTTTTGTGTACTTGTTCGCGTGAAAAAAAAATTGATATATTTTCTGCTTTATTTTTGCTTTGTGTACTTGTGTAGGTTAAATAATCTTGCCTACTATGATGCATATACTAGGAATCATGTGTTAAACTATACATTGTGATAAAAATTTGCATGTTAGGTTGATTTATGCATGTTCATGTGAGATTTGATATGTTGCACAGAAGATTTATATTTTATGTCATGAAGGATTGATTTGATTCAAAATTTTGTACATGTTGAAAAATAGTGAACCTTAGATATTAAATCCAAACAAACACTACATTATACATCCTTAACCAATTCTATGATAGTTTGGGAATGATTGAGCTATTTTAAAGAGACATTGACATAAATATGGATTCTGTGTGTACTATATTTTGTGTAAATTTTCAAAAGTCAATAAGTTGAAAATTGACTGAAATCTTAAGTTAGGGGCCGGTTCTTAAGAAGTAGTGTTTAAAATGGCATTGTACTAATCATTGCATAAAAACGAAAAAAAGTTGTCATGTTACGAAACTACCCTAAAGATCCCAATGAGGACACTTATTATAAATTTCAAAAAGAAAACTCAAAAAGGAATCAAACTAGTGCAAGAAACAAAATATGCACGACAAACTTGAAAAAACATGTGCATGAAACCGAAGACGCACTACATGCTTGATTAAGCTCCCAAACGCTTATTTAAGGGAATTAAACACTTGATAAGAAATTATTAGATTATTTAATTCTTGGAGGTTGAAGCAATAAAAAATAAGAATAATCATCATTTGTTGATGTATTGAGAATAAGTTTGGGTATGCATCTTACAAGAGAAGAAATGATAAATTTTACCATTGAGGGTCGGGACTTGAATCACTTTATGAATTTATGATACTCTACATGAATCTTCACACATACACATCAATTTGCATTGGAAAAGTAGAAATTAAATTTAACAATGTGATTTTGAAGTAATTCTTAATTTTAACTCATAAATCCCAATCTTGAGACTAATGGTAGATTTACTAACCATGTTTTTTTAAGAATATTGGTCAAGTCAAGTTTTATTTTGTTTGAGGACAAACAATTGCTCAAATTTGAGGGTGTACGATAGTGTATTTTGTACACTTACTTGGGCCAGTAATTGGGGGTGATTATTTTTATTTTTGATGATTTATGACTTAGTTATATATATACTTTATTTTTGAGGTAAAATTCAATGCAAATTAAAGAAATTAGATTAACATGAGCAAAAAATCGGCAAAAAATGGAGAAAATTCAAAGTTCGAGGATCAATGCGTAAATTTTCAATGGTTCATTCAGAACATAAAATGATGATTGAAGATCACATAGGATTAATTGAATATAATTAGAAGTTAAATGATTGAAATATAGTCAAAATATTTTCATAAATCAATTTCTATCCGAAAAAGTTATATTTTAGATTTTCAGCCTCAGATTGATATATCCGGAAGAAGTGTATCTATTTAAGTTATCTTTCAAATGCACTCTGAATCACGTTAATCGAATATCATGAGAGAAACGTACGACAGAAATACTAAAAATTGTACATTCCTCGTAAACTTCAGGTGGTGCGCATGCTGACTCGCACTCACCAACCACTTTTTGTCATCTCGAGGGAATTTTGGCAAGATTGCATGCTTGCGAGATGCATAGGGGCGCATGGGCCTTGGGTGATTTTCATAAGACGAGCCAAATTTTCCTTTTTCGATCAGAACACTTCGAAATTCAAATTTGATGCGATTTTGACCTAATTTTTTACTCTTATAAATACTA
Organism: Fraxinus ornus; assembly: GCA_903798235.1. Lineage (NCBI taxonomy): Eukaryota > Viridiplantae > Streptophyta > Magnoliopsida > Lamiales > Oleaceae > Fraxinus > Fraxinus ornus. The sequence continues at coordinate 3,101 of CAIGRF010252516.1, forward strand.
GAAGTATTATCGAGAGGAACTCTCTCTTACATCTTTTTCTTTATGGGTAAATATTTCATTCATAAAGGCAATAGCCTTAAGAAAGGGTACAATAGTGCCTATCAATGAAAATTACATAATTACATTTTCAATGAAAGAATGATCACTATGCCACCAAAGAGTTATGTCTTCGAGAGACCATGCATGTCGTGCCAGATAGTGAGCTACCGATTGTTAAGTCTACTACAATGGTGGAGGCTACATTGAGGAAATCTCTGCATTAATTCCTTAATTTCAGCTGGTAGGGACCGAATTGAGGCAGGAGTTAAAACTGATTTATTTACTTCATTGACAAAGAATAAACAGTCACTCTCCACCAACAAATGAGATATGCCAAGGTTAAGGCAAAGTTGTAAGCCTCTCACAAGTGCAGCTGCTTCTATATATTTAGGTTCCAGAGTTGAGGTTTTAGGACTACTTGCAGCCAAAATTATTTCTCCATTGTGATCACGTAAAATAATTCCAAGGCCAACCTTGTTTAAATCAAAGAACAATGTGCCATTAGTATTGAGTTTTAATGTATGCTAAGGTAGCGTAGACCATCTATGCTTTCGGGGGAGCACGCCCGGAGCAATGTTGAGGGAAGGACTAGTTCAGCAATATGTTTTTTGGTTAGAGCAGTTTTCAAATATTTGTTGTAGTGGGAGGTTAAGCTGCTCATGAACCATCTTGTTTTGGCGGAACAAAAAGCCCCAAGTAATAAGTAAAAACTCAGCAAGAGCATTTTTTGAGTCTTTAGTCATTACATCGGTGGCGGCCTCTATGAAACCTCCTTGATAAGCTTTGTTCTGTAGCATAGGAAACCAACTAGTTAGGAATTGGTAGTTAGAGGGGCAATGAAGCAAAGCATGGCGTAGGTCTTCCACTTGGTTATCACAAAAACAACATTGGACAGTAGTTGAGATTCTTCTTCGAATCAGATTTTGTTTAGAAGGCAAGTTCTCTTGACAAGCTCTCCAAGCGAAAATCTTTACTTTTTAAGGAATATTTAATCGCCACATAGCATCCCGAAATTTCTTTTTCTCAGCTGTATTCAAGGAGTTTCCACAATCAGGGGTTAGACAGGTTCTGAAGAACCTGTATGCACTACTAACAAAATAGACTCCAGATTTTTCATGTTCCCATAACCAAAAATCGTGTTCTCCAGAGTGGCTTAGGTGCAACTTCAAGATATCCTCAATAATTTTTGGATTGAATATAGCTCTAAGTTTTGTCAAGTTCTACCACCTTAAGTTTGGATCAATCAAAGAAGATACTAGGCCTTCAAGCTACTGTCTATGACTTTGTTATAAGTCAGTCCCCAACTCCTTGCTCAGATCTCGCATTTCAGGAATCCAAGTATCATTCAAGATATGTATAGTGTTGCCATTTCCGACAACCCATCTTCCCCCTTGTATCAATAAGTTTTTTGCCTCCCATATTCCACGCCAAGCATAAGAGGGATTACCACCTATAGAAGCTTTTAAGAAGTTACCATCAGCAAAATAACGGGCAGAGTAGATTTTATAAACCAAGCTATCCCTGTGTTGCAAGAGTCTCCAAGCTTGTTTTCCAAGCATGGCCATATTGAAAAACTCGAGCTCTTTAAAACCCATTCCCTCATGGATTTTGAGTTTCACATATTTTTCCATGAGTGCCAATAGATCTTTCTCTCTTCCTTACTTTGACCCCACCAAAATCTAGCCATCATCTTTTCAATTTCAGTGCATAATGTGGATGGAAGTTTGAAGCAAATCATAGCATAGGATGGGATCGCTAAAGCCACTGATTTGAGGAGAACTTTTCTACCTCCTTGGGAGAATATACCACTCTTCCATTCTTACAATTTCTGCCAAACTTTGTGTTTTATTTCAGAGAAGGCTCGAGATTTTGATCTACCAACCATAGGTGGTAATCCAAGATATATTTCATATTGCTGCACTTGAGGAGCATTCTATAGATCCATAATTTCTTACTGCTGTTCCTGCCTTACATTTGCACTGAATACCATTAAGGTTTTATTCCTACTTAATTGTTGACATGATGCATCTTCATAAATACTTAGGAGAGATTGTAACCAAGAGGTAGTACCTTCAGTTGCTTCACAGAAAATCAAGTTGTCGTCTGCAAAGAGGAGATTATTCAAACGTGGAGCTCCTCTACTCACCTGAATACCAACCACATTTTTATTCCTTTCCGCCTCATTTAATAGGCTGATCAATCCTTCATTGCATAAAAGGAATAAGTAGGGAGAAATAGGGTCTCATTGCCTCAAGCCCTTTGAGGGAGTTATGCGTTCAATGGGAGATCCATTGATAAGAATTGAAAATGAGGAAGTACTAACACATGTCATCACCAGCTGAACAAACTTGTCATGGAAGCCCAATTTATGCATAACCGCTTCGAGGAAAGACCACTCAACTCTGTCATATGCTTTGCTCACGTTGAGTTTAAGAGACATGTAGCCTTTCTTTCCCTTCTTCTTTCTTCTCAAGAAATGGAGCACCTCGTAGGCCACAAGCACATTGTCTGTGATCAGTCTCCCTTTGATAAAAGCTGATTGCGTTTCTGCAATCACTGAAGGTAGCACTTTTTTTTATCCTATTAGCCACAACTTTTGACATCAATTTATATAGGACATTACAAAAGCTAATAGGCCTGAGATCCTTAACTCTCTATGGGTTCTTTGTCTTAGGGATAAGTGTAATAAAAGTGTGATTTACATCTGGGAGAAATTCACGGGTATTTAAAGCATACAATACAACATTGGTAACAGAGGAGCCAATGTGAGGCCAAAATCCTTGAAAAAAGAGAGGGAGCATACCATCTGGTCCTAGAGCTTTAATTGGGTGCATTTCCTTCAAGGCCTAGGAGACTTCATCTGCTGTAAAAGGTTGTATTAATTCATTGTTCATATCGTGAGTTAATTTGCATTCCATTTTATCCAGGACAGCACTCTGATTTCTGGATCCTGTAGAGGAAAACAGATCGAAGAAGCAGTTGATGATAAGGCGGTTACATACTTTTCCCTCTTGTCAGTAGTCTTGATCATCTAAGAGTTTAGTGATCAAGTTTGTATTTCTTCTTTGGGAAGCTTTAGCATGGAAATAACGTGTGTTCTGGTCTTCCTCTTCAAGCCAAGCAGCTGTGGACCTTTGTTTCCACATAAGTTCTTCTCTATCCATCCAGGTTTGCACCTCTTCAGCACATTGTCGAAGTTCATTAGGATCTATAGTTGCAGGATTTTTCTCTTGGATTTGGAAGAGCTTTGATCTGGACTTTTTCAGCTTCATTTGCACTTTGCCAAATTTTTCTTTGTTCCAGAACTGAAGTTGTTTACTACAGGAACTTATATTTTCCATAATGTTGTCCAGATTTTAAGAGGTGGTATCCTTCCATTGTTCCAACACAATATCAGTGCAGGCATTTTCTCCAAGCCACATTGATTCAAACCTGAAAGGTCTAGATCTTCTAGGTATTTTATAATCACCATCCAGCAGGATCCACAAAGAGAGATGATCTGAATATGCGGTGGAGCCATGAGTAACCGAAGCTTGTGCAAAGAGTCGACACCAAGAATCATTAGCAATGAAGTGATCTAGTCTTTCAAAAATTTGGGTAGATTCGTGTCTTCCATTATACCATGTGTAGTGGGGGCCTTTGAATCCAAGGTCTCTTAGCTCACAGTTAAGGAACATCCACTGAAAATTTTCTAGTTGTTGTTGAGGTCTATCTCGTCCTCCCCATTTTTCATTGTTTGATAAAACTTTATTGAAATCACTGAAGACAAGCCATGCTTCTGTAGAGTCTCTTTTCAGCCTTCTCAATAAATTCCAGGTTTCCATACGTTTACTTGTCTTGGGGTGGCCATAGATTCTAGTTAACAGCCAGCTATATGGAGGCGAATCAATTTTTACATCAATGTGATTTTTAGAGTAACTGAGTATAGATAGGTGAACATCAGGTTTCCAAAGTAAAGCATTCCACCACTACGCCCCATAGCATCAACACTAAAACATCCATAAAATTTCAATTTTAACTCGACAAAGTTCCATGTTAGTAGCATTTAGTTTTGTCTCTTGCGAGAAAAAACATCGGGATCTTCTTGTCTAATAAGATCAGAAAGGGTACGAATGCCACGAGGGTTCCCAAGCCCCCGTGCATTCCAGCTGAGCAGCTTCATAAGGATCTGTGGGGTTGATTTTCAGCCACCACCGAAATCTGAGAATTGGAGTCATAATTTCTCACATGGGACTTGCCTTTTCCTTTCAACCGTTTAGAGGCCCTCGTAAATTCATCGTTTGCAGGTGAGATATCTAGAGATCTCTTTAGTTTTGCTAGTGGATTAGATATAATATGGTTAGTGTCTGGTCCTTATTTACTCTGCTCCAGCGTCGAGTGTAGTTAGCTCCCTTTTCCTAGGTTGATTCCCTGCCATTTGTGGTTAAATTAAGATCAATTTGTGAATGGACAGGAGTACCCTTAGATAGAATACCAACAGAATCTCCATCAGCAATATTCTCTGCCATTTAATTAGCAATTATCAAATCATTATGTAGAGAAAATTGCTCCAGATTTGTTTCCTTAATCAAATCTACAGTATATTCCTTGGAATTAATTTCCTGTGATTGCTCCTGAATTCCCGCTGTGTTGCAGTCACTTTCCTTAGCTGGAGATTTGTTACCATGTTTGTTACCACCGGAGTTAGGCTCTGCATGATTCATCGGAGGCTGATCGACCAGATAGTTTATTTGTCAGTCATGAATAGGGCCACCATACTCGCCAAAATTACCAGCACGTAACCAGGGTCCATATGAATAATCAGAGATCGTGTAAGTTTCCATGGAAGATCGCCATAGAGGGCATTCCTTTTGGCCATGTCCAAGCGTGCCACAGAGGTAACAGAAATTCGGGAGTCGTTCGTAGGTAAAACGAACACAAAATGGTTTGTAAGCTGCCACACAAATCCTCTTACCACGTAATAGAGGCTTGGAGACATCAGGCAGACCCGAACACGTAGGTATTCACCCCTTGCGATCTCATTTTTGCCTATATTGACTTCCATAACATTGCCAATTTGCCTGCCAATAGAATATCCCATCTTCCAATTTTGGACCATGATAGGGAAGTCATAAATTCTTAACCAGAAGTTCACCTCAGAGAATGAGATGTTATGGATTTGCTCTAGCCATTAACATCTTTGGTTACAACCAATTGCTTGTCGAAGATCCATGGACCTTCACGTTTTACATGTTCCTTATCGCTACTATCCTCGAATTCTGCCAGAAGAGGTTAGGGGATGTGTCTCGAATGCTTAAAGCTTTGTTTGGACATAATAACCTCTTCATGGTACTTTTGAAAGCCTCTTTGTTAAAGTGCTTACCGGATAAGAGTTTGAATAACATGCATTTGTCACCTCGGTGAGGGATCAACACTTCTTCTTCTTCAACTACTAATACTTCTTCCTCGTGTTCTGTGAGAGACAAATGTTCACATATCCTTGTAATATCAGATTCCATGGGGATTAGTACGTGACGTGATGATTCCTGCACTGATGTAGGGAGAAAAAACCGCTACTCAAAGAGCCCTCGAGAGAAAATATAATAATCGTATGCGGTCGTGTCCCAACTCTCTCTTACATCTAATTACACATTCAAATCGTAAAATTCATCAAGAACAAGAGGTCAATTGATATATTTTGAAGGAAGATCAAACTCTAGCAAGAATTGAAGGCAAATTAAATCAACAAAATGAAGAATTCAGCCTTGGAATCGAAGATCAAGATTTCTTACATTCATTCATGATCATGAAAATATTTATTCGTAATTCTTTTTGTAATTTATACGAAATAATGCTAGGCTAGATCCGTAATTAAATTAGATGAAGATGAACCCTATTATTTATTTATTTTAATTCAAAACTAGTAGTTTATCATTTCTTGCATTCCTTGATTAATTTAGCATTTTCATTCCATTATTTAATTGTTTAAACATCAATTAGATAATTAGTTGTTTGTTGTAGTTTTTAAAGAATCAAAAGAAATTTAGAACGCGGCAAGATTAACACATTGGTAATAGATATTAGAAATAACAATATCCCACGTGCAATCATATAGATAATCTAATATTTAATACGTTCTAATCATTCGAATTCTGACTAAAAATAAGATCGGATCAAATCGGGTCGAGTTGGGATTATAATATAATTAATTTACCTTGAAAAAGAAAGTTAAAAACCTTACATTTTATCGATTGTCAGGAATACATGAACAAAACTAAATTACATAACTGAGGATTGAAATAGATAGCAGTGGACAGACTCTAAATTCAATATAATCATCCATAATTTAATACAAACAACACTTTTTCACATTTTTTAGATTAAATTAGAATAATTCACAAAATCAAAATCTTTTTCATTTACATAATTCTAATTCAATACAAAGCTAGTAAACTTGAATTGAAATTTGTTCTAAGGGACGATACTTTTCTTATAACATTCTTTAATTGTTAACGATCACGTACGCTCTTTGATTGGGAATCAAAAACTGACGTAGATGATGGAGACAAAGTATAAGCAATTAATATGGTTTACTCCTTTTCCTTAGCTCTACTCTCAGAGCACTTGTCCTAGCAAGTTGTGTGGACAATTTGCACGGATATGCAAGAGATGCTCACTTTTTACAAGGATGGAAGCCATGTACTATGGAATTTCCTTGATGGTGGCGTTGCAAGGGCAAGATTTCTCGACAATGTGCGTGGGATTACTAATAGTTGTGTGGGATTAATGATAGGTGTGTTCTCGATAGCCTCTCTAGAATGGGAGGAAGAAGGTGGTAAAGATTGATTGTGGGCAAAACGATGGGCAACAATGCACAATTGTTGCTTGGTGGTTGGATTCACACAAGACATGAATGAAGCGGGTCGGTCATTCACATCCCTATTCTGTCGGGTATCTTTGTCATCTTACTCCATATCCAGACACGATTAAAGCGGAACGGGATGAGACGGGTTCCGGGTGGGATTCCATGCCCTATTTATTTATTTGTTATTTATTTATTTTATTTTTTGCTTTATTTTTTAGTTTATTTTTTATTTTGTTAGACTAATACGATTTTCAGTATATTTGACCATGGGTTGAGGCAACAATTATAATCTCATGCGTTGGCATATCAAATATTTAAGCCTATCAAACTATGTCGGCTAAAATTTAACAAATATTCTACTTGTACAACACCGGTTCACAACGTTGGTTGACAATACTCTCACAGTGACGAGTCCCATTGTGTTTAAAAAAACAAAAGAATTATCACCCCACCCATCCCATGTATGAGAGGTTGTCAACTGACGTTGTCAACCGACGTTATACGTCTAGCACCTCTCAAAATTTAATCCCATTGTAGAAAATGTTTCCTCGAAATATGAAATTCTCATAGAACTTTTTGGTGTTATCAAGACATTCACACATTTTGACATCCAAACAGCACAACAAATAGACCAAAAATCAGTGTTACATATGCAAAATCCAACCTCAGATAAGTACATTTAGAGAGAACGAACCACGAAGTTTATATGATCACCAAGCCTAGAAATGAATACCGAAGCACGTGTTTTTAATGTATAGAAAAGAAGATTTACACGCTACTAGTACAGACAAACAACACGAGCTCAAGACAAAATGAATATGATTGAGGATACAACTATAAGTCAAAGCATATCTTTTGCTAGCCTGACTGATTTTCCTTTCAAAAAGGCGACGTCCCTATTTGGTGTGGTCAGCAGATGATGATCTATATCCTCCTCCTCTTCACTTTCTGCCGATAAAGATGATGAGCCACAATCTGTTCCATCTTCTGTATTCGTAAACATTATGACAAGTTATTAGAAATGAGTGAGAAATATATAATCACAGCTTTCATACACACGGACTTAGAAGAGTAGGATTTCAATTTAAACAAATTATTTATGGAGTTATCAGAAACTATGAAATTACAGATGGAATTTCTAGATATAGCTGTCTGTGGCCAACTTTTGAGCTAGAAATTGGAGGGTGTTTGCGGTTAGAAACCAAGATTTCAAGAACGAATTATTGTGGGAAATGCAAACCACAAAAGACTCATTTTGTTGGTATTATCCAGTGTTCTAAAATGCGCGAAAATGCGCCGCCTAGGCGCGATGCGGGCCGGAAACGCGTCGAATTCGGTCAATGCGTGTAAAAATGCGTCTGGCTCTAAAATGCGCGATAATGCGCGCGCCTAGGCGCTCCTAGGCGGGATTAGGCGGGATTAGGCGGGATTAGGCGCGCATTATCCCGCCTAGGCGCGCGCATTATCCCGCCAATCCTGTTTTTTTTTCTTTTTTTTTTTTCCTTTTTTTTTGTTCCTAACAATGTATTTCGTAATTTCCCTTGAATTTTTTCAGGTTTTGTTTTGTATTGTCTACGGNAAATAATTAAAATAATATTAAAAGTACGAAACGCATTATGACGCCTATTCTCCGCATTGACACGCTTAAGCTTGTGATTCTTGATTCTCGACCTCGACGCATCGCAACGCATTACGCATTTTAGAACACTGGTATTATCAATAGCCAACTAAAATTTTAACAAGATGCACAGATAAAAAATTAAATAAATGAATAGATAACTTGTGCAACTTATACACTTCAAATAGAATGGTTGAACAATCTAATGGTTTTTTGGTAAATTTGATACTCATGATAGGCAATCTTAATAGAAGTGTAAAACAGTAAATTATGTATTTCACCATTACATTGTCTTCCAATCACAACTGAAATAGACATTTGATAGATTTTTAAATCCTTATATTGATAGCAACTGATAATTTGGATAATTCAAAAAAATAATAATAATAATAATCTAAGAAGATGAAACTTGCCTGAATATGTATGATGATCAGGTACATGTCTGACTGTCGTTGCATGAATGTTCTCAGGCAGCAAACAGTTGCAGAAAGAGCCTGAAATTTCAATTTTGAATCATGTAAGATAGAAAATAACGCTGGTAATATTATAGGTTACGAGTTATTCCACCCATGTAGACAATAAGGATTTCACTTGTTGGTCTCCTTTTTCTTCATGGCGTACATGCATGAGCCATGTCTATAGGTACCTATAAACATGCATCTACATGTCTAGAATAAGAATTCATACTTTAAGTTCTACTGATTTGCACCAAATGAGGCTTATGAGGACCCCTAATGTCTTTACTCTTATAAGATTGACAAATACTGAATTTTCATGCCCGAAAAAGTCCAAATATTACTTTTCCCATGGATAAGCTTTTCGTATGAGAATTTTATGACTTCAAACCATTGCTCCGGCTATTTATGTAAGAAGTGCAAAATGAATATTCATCCTCACCTAATCGGGCAAGGCGATTTACCCACCCAGGGATAGGCTTTCCAGTTAGACGTAAACACACTTCTTCAGTAAAATGATTGCAATTCTTAGCAATCAAATGGTATGTGTCGCCATGATATTTGCTGGAAATTTCCTCCATAAACAACCGCAACTCTGAACGAGACATGTTAGTTCTGCCCAAAAGGACTGAGCGCCTAAAAGTAAAACCAGGGCAACTTCTTGGTTCAACCTCAAACACTCCACTGGTCGCGTACTCATGAGCTCCAAAGCCATACTCCAAACCATGTACTTAACAATAACAGTTTGTGAATAGGTATATCAAATAATATCATCTAATCAAAACACGATCACGTAACAATAACAATTCAATGATAATAACAATTAGTTAAGGAAGTCAAATAAAGAAAGGTTTAATCACCATTCTCAGTGAAAAGGATAACACAAGCTCTAGTACTATGTCGTGGTTTGATTATTAAAGGGAAAAAATGAGATAAGCAGGAAGCCCTATTACTATGTAGTAAACGCTTTGGAAAGAGGGGAAAAAATGAGATAAGTGGCAAACTATCTTTAAAGACTTTACACTAACTGCAATAGGAAACCAATGAAAACTTCACCATTAATTGAAGGGAAGGAAACTGATGCCTTTGAGTCGAATTCACTTGGAGAAAAACTGAAAGTAGAAGATGCTGACTAAGAAGAAATTTTTTTGACAGTACAAGTCAAATACCCAGAAAACATGCAAGGTCATCTTGCTTCCTCTGAAATAATGAGGATCTTTAGAAAATAGAAACTAAGAATGTGCTCCTTCAGAAAAATGCAATCAAAATGTACAGAAATAATATAGATCAAGAATGAACACTCCTGTCAAGCTCCCCATAAGTTTTTGAACTATTCCAGAACTGTTCCATAAACAGAACAAACAGTTATGAAATTGGGATAGTATCACAAACCAGATCTTAGCTTACCTAGTTGCAGAATGAATTATAAGAATTAGATGAAGGGACACCAGCTATCCGTACAAATTTATAACATAAACATTGTGCAAAGCTAAAATGTCTGAGATTAAAGTGTATCATGAGGTCCAGATAATGCAAGTATGCACATTCCCAATGTCATATACGTTGAAAATGATTCACAATCTGTAATTCTGTGTTCGGCAAGTAGTTCAAGTAATTATTAGATTCGAGTCAAGTGCCATCCAACCGTAGTGACTATCTTTGCACCCTAGGAAGATTTTTTATGGTTTTCACGGGAATCCCAAGTTTCTAAGTTCCAAAAGATGTCTTAAAAGTTGTTAATTTCATAGAAATCCACCTTCCAAATTTAACAAAAAATCACCACAAAAAAGAGATAATGAAAAAAGAATAAGTTGAGCCAATCTGTCAATTGGTAAATCTGGGTACAATGTGATCAGCACAGATATAAAACTAATGGTAAACCTGATTAGTTACTTTCCTGGATGGGAATAAACACAAATTAAGTTAACAGCAACACAACAATCATTAATCAGAATTTGAAACCCTGGATTTTCAGAAGACCATAATCCAAAATAATAGCAACATAGCATTAAGCATCATATTAGAGGACTTAAGAAAACTGAGTGGCAAAATTGTAGAGAAAAAACTTCAAACCTAAACAACTCTGAAAAGGATAACAAGAAACATTAAAGAACAATAACAAGAAGATACATCTTACTAAATAAAGTTGAGGACCACACTGTTCAAGCCATCACCACATTCTCCGAAAGTCCCAATCAAATTATATGTTTTGCAACCACACAGGACCATGTTAATTTTAATCTACCTATTCCTCCTCTCTTGTTATAATTCAATTACATTGCTCTAAAGAATAGAATTTCTTTTGGTCTACTCAAGACACATCCAATTATGTGAATTTTTATTCCCTCAACCATTATTAATTGGTGAAAGTGAGACCACCGCTAGTCAGTGTAATTACTCGTTTCTTATCTTATTAATTATAATATGAAACAATCCATCTTAATATTCTCAGATCCAGTATATTCATCTTATGGACATTTACCCTTTGAAGTCCCAAAACACATACGATAAATTATTAAATGGTTTAGTAATTTGTGTCTCTAGAACTTGCATTCAACTTAATTTGTATGATTATTCTGACTACAAAGAATCCATATGTACGTCTCTGATTCATTCAATCCTCTTTAATACTATGCATACATCCATTTTAAGACTTCATTACACGCAAATACCTAAAAATCAGTACTTGTGAAGCATGATCCTCTATTTTAACTCTACTAGCATGTTTGTTCCTGATATCATTGGAGGACATGCTGTTTATTTTGTCTTAGTTCTACATATTACAAAACCTAGAGACTCCCAAGCATTCCTTTAAAGTTCTATCTTCTAACTTTTATAACCTCCACTGTCATCAACTAAAAACTATATCATAAATTGAATAACATAGGGGACCTCATTTTGGTTATCCCCGTAAGCCTATCCATGACTAAAGTGAAAAGATAACAACTCAACGTTAATACTAGTTAAGTCTTCATGAAACTACAGGTTATACTCATACCTGTAAGCTTATACATACTAAAATTTTCTCAAGCTTGGCACCAATTGACCAAACGCTGTTGAAAAAGGATTCATGTTGGGAACTCTAAATTTTATTGAGAATAAGATCTAGTTGTTGTTCAAAAATCCATACTAAAATATATTAAGCGGCTTTTGTTGTCTGCTGATAAACAGTGATCTTTGTTTTTTATTTCTTCTTCAATTTTCAGGTCCTAATCCAATTGGAGAGCCAACCTTTGATAAAGCTGCCAACTAGTGAGCTGTTAGTTACAACTCTAGATGCATTTCCATCAGTTAACATATCAGTATAATCTTACAAATCTAAACTAACTCCATCTACTCCAAAAGTTTGGTAGTTTGAACTCATGTCATACTATTCTCTTGGCTATCCACCTCTTTGGTGTGGTGTACTTAGGTTACACACGGGTAGTGCTACACAAACTGAGCTATAAATGACTTCAGGCACTGCCATTTTGCAAATTAAGTAGTAACTAATTTTAGGCATAATGAAGAAGACGGGTAAAATTTATCTGACATTGATCAGTGTCTAAGTTAAAATTCCACGGAAAGTGTTTAACTAAAATGTCAACTTTATCCATCAGAATAAAGCTTTTGTTAAAAGCATTAACACCGTAGAATGTTACTAAAATTTATCACATATGATATGATGCCAAACATACTACAGCAATTAATCATATGGGAAGAACATACGAAAAAAGAAAATGGGATATATAATAACAGAATTTCCAGCAGCAACAAATAGCACAAGAGAACATGTCTAATTCAGATTTCGGTAACACGTAAAATAACATCTATAAAAGAAAATATAATACAAGCAAAAGGAACTCAATCATTGAAATGAAGACAAAATCTTTTTATACCTTCAATACCCGAATGAAAGATTCCGAAGCCGAACCAATAAAGATAGTTGTTTACAGGTGTGAGATCATATATATTTAGGTATAACAACGCGGAGTTTTTCTTCACGTTGCTCTGCTCTCCCGACCTCGGTGAACCACCAGAGCTCGATGGAATGGGAAACAACCGCATTGTATTCATCACCAACCTCACAGAAAAAACTCCAAACTACTCCTATCTCTATTTATGTATATACACGTGCTTTGTACGTAATTTCTATAAGCTCCAGCCCAGAATCCAGTACAGAAATAACAAAAGCCCCCCAATTAGAAAAAGGAAAAACAATTCAACTGGAAATTGGGCTTAAATCTTAATCACTAACTTGAGAAAGAAACACAGCAAATCCGAGATCTCTACTGAATATTAAGGGAAAAAGAAGGGTAAATAAGAAGGAACTAGAGTGGATGCATCATATAGATGCCCCAGTAACCCTAAATTGGTGAGGTGGTGCCAGCTTCAGATCAGAATGGAATCTGGAGAAGAGAGTGAGTAAGAAATATTTCTTTTGGTGTGGGGTTGGCATAAGGGGGTGGGCGTGAAAGAAAACGAGACCCCGTCCAAAGAAGACCAAGCTAAACTTGTCTGGTCCTAACTCATAGGCACCTTTGCTCCATCTCTTTCCGTACCCTTTCCCCATACCGACCACAACTTATGGGACTTGATCAGTCATTCTCATCTGGTCTCGGAGATGGGGATTGCAAAAATTCTCGTCGGTTCGGACGGTTCGGGCTCGGCTCGAAAAAAACTCGAGTCGGACCCGACTCGGGCTCGGTTACAACGAGTCGAGGCTCGAGCCGAACCTCATTTTTTTTTTGTCGGGCTCGGCTCGGCTCGACTCGGGCCCAAAAAAGTTCGGCACAAAAAGTTCAAGTCAAACTCGAGCTTTTTTTATTTAATTTATAACATGTAAAAACTGTACAAATTTTAAATTTTTTAAGTAAAAAATGTAGATTTGACATAAAAATAAAATAAAACCCGAGCCGGCTCGGTTCGGGCTCGGCTCGATTGGTTGGGCTCGGCTCGGCTCGGACCAAAAAAAGCTCGGTTTAAAAAAGTTCGGACTCGACTCGAGCTTTTTTTTCTTGGCTCGAGCTCGGCTCGGCTCGTTGCCACCACTACTCGGGTTTATTTATCGTATTATCCCAATTTTATATCAGATTAAATTGAGATGTGACCGGATCGGAGTGGGGTTGGATTGTCACTGTCACATTTATTGCGTCGATTTTTTTATTTATTATTATTTTTTTATATCTTTAACTAATAAATATTATTCATTTTTTTTTCAATTTGTTAAGAACAATTTATTCTCTTTAAAAATGATGATAAATTTTTTATTTTTGTTTGATAAAAAGTTTAAATTTGAAATTAAGTTTAAACGGAAGGATAGCAGGAAGGGATTATGTTTTTTGTACCTGCTTTGAGGCAATGACCCCGTCTTGTCCCTGTCCTGTTTACGCAGTTGGACGAGTAATCATCGTCCCATTTAGGGTGGGGCCCATGGATATTGGGTTGAATAGATTTTTTTGCCATCTTTATTTTTCCCGGTAAAAAATATAAAATAAAAATTAAAAAATTACTCACCCTTCCATTTATATAGGTTGATTTTATTTTTCACACTAATTAAGAAACTTTATTTAATATTATTGAAAAAGTAATTTTTGTAAAAAAAAAAAAAAAAAACTTTCTTAATTTATCCGTATTTAATTATTAACAATTAGTAGTAAATTATTGTTGGAAGTGTAAAGAAGTAAAGATATATTAGTAAAAGAACAAAACAAAATATTCTTAATGAAGAAACACGAATGATGCGTATAGAAGTCATTATATCCAAACTCGAGCAAAGCTCGCCCGATCTCAACCCATTATTATTGGGCTGATTCTAAGTTCGAGCCTAATACTGAGGTCGGGTTCCTAGCTCTAACTCACATGTCTCCTTGACCTTATCTCACGTTTCATAGGAATGCTAATCTTATTTAAATACCAACTCCCAACTTTATTAAAAATTTGACTTTAACTCAAATTGTGCACTTCTAACATATCACAAACACTTTGTATAACAAGGACAAGGACTACAGGAAGTTGAATCCTCTTAGGACTCCATCTCCAACATCTATAAACACATGATCCAGCCTCATTATTCAGTTACGTTTTACATAATATTCTAGCATAATTTGCGCCGTATGTGGGAAACACTACCAAAATCCATGGTTAACACACGTTCGGGATGTCTTCTAGTAAGCTCATTTGCTCTTTACCAACCCCCTACCAAAGATCTCCTGGTTACCCAGGAGGTATTGTAAGGAGAACCACCACATCCACCAGTAACAGTAGCTCTGGGAGCGTTTGAAGAACTCCGCCAACAAGTGGCTACGTTAACTCAACTGCTACATCAGAGAAGTACACCCCCAACACCATCCCCGCAGAGTGGTCTCATGGCGGATGCTCGGACTCTCGGCCCCATCCATGGTGATGCCGGAACCTCAAGTGTACCTCATGTGCCCTTAGATTCGAGATCAGTTATTATGGACTCCACCAACCTTGCAAGAATTATTCAGGAGAGAATCACAGACGGAATGCTACAGAAGTCCTAGGCAACAACAGGATTCACCACTAACACAAACTTTCACCCCGAAAGTTTTATCATACTCCCTACTGGACCGATTTAAGTATCCTCGGGTGAAGGAGTATGATGGGACGACTGAACCCATCAAACATCTCAATACATACACGGATATCATGAACTTGTAGGTTGCACCCAATGCAGTAATGTGCAAGGCCTTTCCTAAGATACTTACCAACGTAGCTAGGCATTAGTTCTCCACATTGGAGCCCAACTCTATATCTTCCTTTTTAGACTTGGCTGACAAGTTTTCCACGTTCTTTGCAAGTAGTAAGCTCATCAGAAAGACAACCGCGTCACTCATGCAGATGTGTCAAGGACCTAGTGTGTTAACTATTCATTTTTTTAGACCTTAAGCATGATCCGGGGTTTGGCTATGAAAATCCTAAGGTTGTCCATTAAAGTGATCGAGCTCAAGGTTCAAAATTAGCAGAAAGAAAAATGAATTCGTGAGCGCGATCTTGCACGGATTGAAACAAGAAAAGCTAGAGACCAGATCAGAGCTACAAAGGACGAGGCTGATAAGGCCAAACTCGAGCTTATTCATGCCAAGAAGAGGTTCGAGGATGAACTGGCTAGGGCCCGAACTCAAGCAGTTGATGATTTCAAAAATTCAGAGGAGTTTGGGACACTTTTAGGGCAATAAGGTTTGGGGTCATACCATTATGGCCTGAGGTTAGCTCAATCCTTTTTAAGGAAGAATTTGCCAGATGACTCTTGCTCTGTTATTGAGGACCTGCAAATGGCTAACGAGCTCGAGCTCTCAGCGTCTAAGTAGGAAGATGTTGGTAAGGAGGAGGTCGGGACTCCCAGCCAAGGAAATCCAGCAGATCCGACCGATCTAGATTAGGACCCTCCCCGAGCTTTAATTCTTTTATTTTTGAAAAAAAAAAATATGTAACCAAGTACATTGCCCGAATTGGGCTCTTTAGTTCTTAATGACATGTTGATGTTTTCACTTTCATTTATTTTTTTTTGTTGTGCTCATGGATTTTGGTAGCTCGTTTATTTTGAGCATTTATGTATGACCTATGTAGCCCGAGCCTAACGAAGGAGCTCAGTTTCTTTTTGTCAGCCAATAAGCTCGAGTTTCATTAGAATTGTAGTTCGAGCGTTTTGCTATGCTAGCTATCGGTCAATAAGGTCGAGTTTTCTATTCAATGCGTAGCTCATGCTTGTTATTCGACCAATTCTCGGCCAGTAAGCTCGAGTTTTCACTAAATACGTAGCTCGGGCTTATTACTTGACCAATTTTTTTGCCAATAAGCCCGAGTTTCTATTCAATACGTAGCTTGAGCTAGTTACTTGATCAATTTTTTGCCAATAAGCTTGAGTTTCTATTAAATATGTAGCTCAAGCTTGTTACTTGACCAATTTTTGGCCAATAAGCTCGAGTTTTGTTAGAATTGTAGCTCGAGTAAATAATCAACCCTAGCAGTAAGAGGGTCGTGATTCACTAGTCTTAACTTGACCCTCGTTGAACCTATCCTTATGAGGGATCTCCCACCTTGAACTAAATAGGTGGTCAAGGTCGTGAGGTTTAACAAAAAATAAACGTTTTTTCCAACCACCCCGAAGAGAGCTCGGGGTTTCATGTGTCTTAAACCCCCCCTTTGGGGATAAATACATGAAACAATTATACCCCAACGAGAACTTCAGATCAAAAACCATCCTCAATAGGTCGATTCTTGGCTTAACCTCGAGGTATCTACATAAAATAAAAAAATAAACTAAGAGCCTCCACCCGTTGGGGGCTAGCTAGCCCAAACAGATAAGAAATGAGGTCAGGAAGTGGATAAAGAATGGGTGGAGATGCCACCTAAGCCCGGCCTTGAGGGTGTCCCTAAAAAAGATCATTTCTCCCTCTCAATCATCTACAGCTATTTCATTGGGCTCAGGGGTCCTAACGTTGCATAAGGGCATAACCCCAAATTCCCTAGCAACTTTAATGACCACTTACTCTTTATACTTGGTCGCTCCCCTAGGGTATGTCAGTTCTGCCTCGACCTCGGGATGTGGTGTGTGTTATCGTATGCACCCAAAAGTAATACCTTAACCTTTAAAACTAATGTAGCAATATAGGTAAGGGTCGATCCCACGAAAAATATGTAATTCAATATTTTATACTTCGTACAATGATTGGAGGGCGTTTTGTATGCAAACAATTGTAAATAACGCAACTAATAACAATTAAAATTAAATTAACGAAAACAATCAAAAGACTAACATTGGTCCAAGTCAATATCCATCTTCCAAACTTTACAATTGATCATCGATGCTAGATAAATCAACCCATATTTTGAATATTCACCGTTGGAATTATTTTTCTATCTCTCATTACTTATAATTAGTTGGGATACAAGGGACCAAATTAACCTTAATTACAAAACAACCTAAGACAAGCGCTCTAAATTTAATTTGATAATCGCATTACGAATTAGAAAAATCGATAAAGCTAAACAACACAAGAACAAGCGGTTGCATTTAATTTAGTTGAACATTTTTCCTAAGATTCAACAATCACCAAAGCAGCAAATTATCAAATCTTAATTGCTTCACAAGTTAAAGAAATCAAATAATTACATATTTGATATTTAACTTAGCGGTAGATTGTAACAAATAACAGACTAGTAGGCCCCCTAATAATTAAACATAACAATTATGGAAATAAGTGCAAAAGAATAGTCAATACTAAAAAATATGAATTAAATTAAGAAAAACCGTTTAGATCTCACAATATATGGTTCCAAGGCTTCAATCTCTTTCGATCAAGTGTAAAAGTTTAGTTACAATTCATGAATCTACGAACAAAATAATGAAGAATGAAGTTTGGAGGCGTTTTTTCTATTTTAGGGTTTAAATCACGTATTTATAGTTATTTCCATAGATGGTTGACTTAGATTCGAAACCAGAATTTTCGTATCGGGAAACACCCATGCGATCGCATAATAGTAAGTCATGTGGTCGCATAGAACATTGAAACTGAGCTCTAAAAAGCTCTGAAGGTGCTCATGAGACCGCAAGGAAGATTATGCTATGCGACCGCATAGTTTTGCCAGTTTTCCACTAGACAAATTTCTGTATTTTGGTTATATCTTTCTCTCCTGATAATTGATTAAGACGATTCAAAATGCATTGAAAAGCTAACTCAAAGGGCTACGAAGGTTTCCTATGCCAAAAATGGGTCTCAAACTGAAAACTCGAAGTATAACCATTTCGACTAGGAGTTGATATGTGATAATACTTTGATTGTATTTCATCCCTTTGACTTATTTCTTCATCCGATTGACCTCTAAGACTCTCAAAGATTCATCGTGAGGTTCCACATAACTTTTGAGTACTTGCATTTCAGTCCCCAAACTTCATTTTCTTTCATTTTGGCCATTGTTCGCTTATTTCTTCCAAATTACGTCATATCCATAGAATTGCCACGTAAATTAANTTCATTTTCTTTCATTTTGGCCATTGTTCGCTTATTTCTTCCAAATTACGTCATATCCATAGAATTGCCACGTAAATTAAAATATGAACATAATGAGTACATTTGACACTGATTAATCATACGAACACATAAAATAAAGAGGAAACAAATAATATGCGTTTTACATTCATATCATGATGCGATGATAAAGGTACGGCCATAAGGATAATGGACGTACATTTATCCTCGGGGCTCTTAGTACCCGAGCTTGTAGAGGATTGACTACTAATACTACTACTACTTGACCCTCGCTACTACTACTCGACATTATACTACTAAAAATAAGTAACTTAAAAGCTCGAACATTTAGCTCTTAAGGTGGTCGCTCACAAAACCCTCTAAACTTCGAACTCGAACTGCTTTTACTAAGAGTTGAGAGTGAAAAAGTAAAAAATAAGTGGTGAAATGGGGGGTATTTATAGGGGTCAAAGGAAGGTCAAAGGTCTAGCAGTCCTGACTGTTGGATCATGCCCATGTCAATCATCCAGGTCGTTCGTTCTCCACCCTACACGCATTCGACACGTGTCAAACACCCAGCGGTAAGCCACAAGCAGACAAATGAGTTCGATCTCAGGCTGTTCACCTCAGTGCATCCTATCTCACAGCTCGAACATAGGACTTTCAGCTGCGACCTAGATGCACAGGGGCCTGTGATGAGTATAGAAGTCATCATACCCAAACTCGAGAAGAGCTAGCCCGATCTCATTCCGATATTATCGGGCCTATGATCGAGGTCGGGTTCTTAGCTCTAACTCACTTGTCTCCTTGACTTTATTTCACGTTTCCTAAGAATGCTAATCCTATTTAAATACAAACTCCCAACCTAAATTTGACTTTAACTCAATCTGTGCACTTCTAACATATCACAAACACCTTGTGTAACAAGGACAAGGACTACAGGAAGTTGAATCATTTTAGGACTCCATCTCCAAAATCAATAAATACATGATCCAGCCTCATTATTTAGGTACGTTTCATATAATATTCCAGCATATGGTTTTTTGCAAAATTTCTCTCTCTAACTTAAGTATCGGAGGGTCGACAAGGACACATCTCGACACCTTTGTTTCAGGTATTGGAGATTAGATCGTGCGGAGCTCAATTATTCAATTCGAGTTCATTCAAGTACAAGTTTTTGGTAGCATCAACGACTATGTAATTGGGATACGAAAATAAAGAAAGTCAACCTATATAAATGGGACGAAGGGAATACATATTTTGAGAACCTTTCTCAACGGTATATAATTGTATACATAATGATGACATGTAAGAAAGAGAAAGACAAAAAGAAAAAAAATCAGTTATTAAAATGTTTATGTGACTAAATGTTGATATTAAGTCTATGTTTATTACAAATTAAAATCAAAATTTTAATAGATTTTAATAAAAGTTGATGAAATGTGTGATTAAAAATTTTGAATCTTATAAAATGAGTGATTAAAATTATTAGTTGACTTTGACTTAAGATTAATCTTCACCAAATAGGGGCTAATTGTGAAACGAGTGGTATTTATTCGCTATGAATAAATTCATTTTTGGTTAAATGATATTTAGTTTACATAGTTTGATAAGTGCATTTTACTTGAAAAGAATTTATTTGAAGGGTTCAACCATGATTTTATTAAAACATTTAACGTCTACGATCAAGTCAATGAAATCTATCGTTAGCCAAATCAATCTTTCTACTAGTAATTTCCATGGGCATAATCAATTTTAGCGACTAAATATTGACAATTTAAGTTCAATGAGTACTTGTGAGGATGTCTTTATACTAAGACGCGAACTAAGTATATGTTTGCGGTTCACGAGTTACTTATAATTTTTACATAAAATCGAACTTTTATTTTAACAAAACTACACATACAGAATTATTAAACATTTATCATTCACATATTTTATAATACTCAATACCTTTCTTTATTATAAGAAAATCTTTTATTGTCCGTCTAACATTCCAGAAAAATTATTTGGACAGTTTTGTTTTATGCGCTTTCCTGTTCTACTTTGTATTAAACATTAAATTGGATGTATAAAATGTTTTCTGCATTTTCAATTGTTGAAAAGACAAATTACTTTTCTTAATTACACTGTAGTATAAATATTTACTTCATGTCGCAAATAGCAAACAAACAATTATCAAAAAAATAAAAATAAAATAAAAGGTAAGTGCAGATTTTTTTTGTCCATAAATATTATATATTTCATTAATAAAGTATTTAAAAAATCAACGCTTTTCTGAACAAATTTTTTTATTTGTTTTTGAAAACTGCCCTGCAATACAACCCATCAGAAAAGTTCTAAATATTTTCAATACTCACACGACACCAATTGTAGAGTTGTAAAAAGGGCCGCCTGGGCCTGTCATAGGTTTTTAATGTTTAGTTATTTTTTCTTAAAATAATTAACTGAAAATAACAAAACCAAATCACATTTCTAGTGTAAACTGATACTATATGTCCAAAAAACGAAGACCTTACAATAGTATATGCTACCAATGTGTAATATTATGCACGACGACAGCTTGCTTTTGACTATTTCGTGGTCAACATGTCATGTTTATTAAATTTCATAGAGCTTCAATCACTATTCATATGGCAAAATTGTAAGTCATATTGAACAGTCTATCTTTTCTGTGTGCGGATGTCAAGGAATAAGCTCATATTTGGTAGAACTATGTTAGATGTACAGTCTTGATATAAATCATCTTAGACAGTCCCCTAATATAGGGGGTGGGGCCCACAATTTTAAAAATCTCAGACCCCACCCTCATGTGAGGGGACTGCCAAAGTGAATGCATTTGGTAATTATTACTTTAAAACTTTTTTTTTACATACCCATTTTCAATCATACATTCCCATAATAAAATATTTTACACGTAAACTCAAATTTTTTTCATACTTTCTAACCACACATTGTTAAAAAATTATTATTCAAAACTCTATTTTACCTAAAAATAATTGTCAAACAGGAGCTAAATATTGTCAAGTTCATTATCAAGATCTTACATCATATCAAAGCTTGCTAATGCCTACACGGCCAAAGTTCAAACTTTGAAATATAGCACCTAAAGCCAAAATCAAAAAATTTAACCAAATAGCAAACACACCCCACAATAAATATAATGAGTACCAAAACTTTATGAGACCGTGTTTGACCTTCGGGAGCCAAATTTTCTCAAAGCTATTACAGCTTGATGGAAATCATGTTAAGAGTATACCAACCTATAAGAGAAAACAGAGAGCAAACATTTTTTCTATATTCCATTGATCAACTACACAAATCTTGTGTTTTGAAGTAAGATCTCGAGAACATCTATGGGAAATGAGCTTTAGTGAAATTATCATATGATTCATCTATTTATAAAATAGAAGCTAGTTGAACAATTCCACTATGAATGTGTTAATGCATGAAACACATCATTAAGTGCATGTTAGGTGTTGAGAAATGGACTCCAATACCAAGTATCCGGGCTCAGTTTACCAACCAAATCGACACCCAATCAATTGACCCAAAACCTTCAAACCATTCCTCTCTTTGGTTGCTTTTGTTGGAATATCTAGTAAAATTTTCATGCAAAATATTTACTTGCTGCAAACAAAACAAATTTTTTGGCCCAGAATTCTCTAGTCATCCGGACGTCCGATTCGCCAGCAACGGTTGAATTTTTGACCGTTTTGACAAGTTTCAACGGCTATTTTCTGAGATTGTCCGGTTCTGAACCGGACGTCCGGATGGGTCGTCCGATTTGACAGAAAACTTGGCTTTTTCACTTTTATAAATACCAATTTATTTTCCATTCATTAATACTATAAGAGAGCATTAAAGTGAGATTCCTTTGAGCAAAAAAGCATTGATTTCTCATCCTATTTATTATTATCAAATCACTTTGCTTTTAGAAACTTTTGATTAATCAATTCTTGAAAATCATTCAA
>CAIGRF010252522.1:29149-39295 GCA_903798235.1 Fraxinus ornus
CGACATTGTTGCCTTCAACAAAATATGATGTCACCTCCATTTTAGTGCCTTTTGAGGCTATGATTTTGTTATTTTCCTTGGCGGATTCAGTTTGTTTTGGTGTCATGTAATATATTTACCTGCAATTTTGAGCGATACTTGAACTAATTAATTGCCAAAATTATACATGTGATTTGTGGGTCAATTAGAATCACGATGTTTTTTTTGAGCCGTAAACGTGTATTTATGTGTCTTCTCGCTGATACTGAAGAACTTGAACAAGTCCATCAATTTGAATGGATGCTTATGATGCTCTAGGCATCAAATAGGAAGCCCTTTTCCCCTTCCTAAACTATACTCTTTATTGACAAATTATATAAAAAAAAAATTGGAACCAAATAAAGCCCTAGTTGGACATCTCTATTTTTTTATAACTTTTTTTTTTAATCTATTCATTTTTAATCAAATATTTACAAAATAAAATATTTTGCACGTAAATTCAATTTTTTTTTTTTACTTTTTAACTATACATTTTCCAAAAACTCACTATTCAAATTATTAAAAATTTCAAATAATGGTCATCAAATAGGGGCTAAATATATTTCTATAGTTAGAATTGAGTTAATCGTTTAGCTCTTATTCGATCATCATTATTTTTAAAATACATTTTTCTCTTTTTTTTTTTCAACAAAACATTATTTAATAAAATAGTATTACACGTAAATCCAAAATTTCTTTTTATTTTTCAACTACACATTTTCCATCAATCTACTATTTCAAAAAACATTCATAAAAAGAAAAAAAATGAGGATCAAACATGCTTTTTGGAAAGAAGAGAGAAAAATATATTTTAAGAATAATGAGAATCAAGCAAGGGTAAAGTCTAGAATCAAATTGATTTCAATTAAAACTGAACCAAGCTGGCTTAGATCGTTTGATACGACATATGGTTATGAGTAAAAATACTTTCCCTTAATGGTGAAGGAAATGAGTTGGTTTAATAACTAATTGAATAGTAATTGTAATAAATCAAATAATGGTTAACTATTATTAAACTAATGATACACCGAATTAATAGAATTCCATATCCTGGGAATATTGGATCATTTTCTGATATCGTACAACTGTCAAAAGTGAGTTATGAGTAACTACTATGTGCCTTAGAAGCGATCTTTTCTTACCTTATTTCTTCTATTTGCTTTCTTGCCTATTCATGAGGATCTTCGTTAAGAAATGACCTTTTTTTTACATCGAAATGATGTAGTAGGACTGTGATCGATTAAGAAAAATTAAAGATTAGATTCGACAAAAAATTTCAAGAAAAAACGAGAGAATCATTTACGTATTATCCTATCAATTTATCGAATTATTACTTTATCCAATTAACCTAAGTCGGGCAGTAAATTTTATTATATAGTCGAGGTTACTAATTATTTATAATTATATAAGCATACATGATACACTATTGTATCCAGACTCCAAAGGCACGCAGACAACGTATTTGAAGATGGGCAAAGCCCTATTGCCAAAAAAAAAGTGGTGTCTGGATCCCCCCTATTGGTGGGGGCCAGGCAAAGCCCTATTGCCAAAAAAAAAGTGGTGTCTGGATCCCCCCTATTGGTGGGGGCAGTGTTAGGCCCCCCACCAATAGGGGGGGTCCGGGCAACAATTTTCTGACACACAAGGGCCACCCTTTGAAGATGGAATAACTTCCTCTGTCAGGCCTGTAAAAGGACAGCCACCCCCATGTTAAACACCCCTCTCCCCGCCCCCTCACATTTGCTCCTGTAAAGCAGAGCAGCATGGCTTTGAAGATCTAAAAGTTAAGGAAATATAAATGAGGACCCAGATGCTTTAAGGGCTATAAACTGAGGACTGAATTTGCAAATTTCTACTCATTCATCGACCCCAAATTCTCGAACTTTTCTCAAACACTACTCACAATTTTGAAAGAAACCCCAATTCTGACCTTATTCCCGCATCGCCATGGCCGGAAAGAGGAAAACCCGCTCGTCGGAAGCTTCTCAACAACCAGAACCGGTCCAAACCATTGGACCCGAGCTGGAGTCGGAAACCGAACAATCCGACCCAGTGGATGCCCTACAGGAAGAACCAGAAGTAGAAGAGGAGGAACAAGAAGAAGAAGAGAGACAGATAACGTAATTGATGAGCCCAAAATCGGCACTCTCTCAGCAGACTTAGAAAATAAGCCATCTGACAGCGCCGTTTTACAAGCTAATGGGGCGGGTAAGAACGAGGAAGAGGAATTGGAGGAAGATACTCTGGAAAAGCTTCTTGAACCATTTTCTAAAGACCAGCTAATCCTTTTGATCAAGGAGGCAGTAGCTGAACACTCTGATATGCTTGAAAATGTGCAGAAATTAGCTGATGCAGACCCAATACATCGAAAAATTTTCGTGCACGGACTTGGGTGGGACGCGAATGACGATATTATTAAGTCTATTTTTGGGAAGTTTGGTGAGATTGAGGACTGTAAGGTGGTTAGTGATAAGAACTCAGGGAAATCAAAGGGATATGGATTCATTCTGTATAAGCACAGGGATGGGGCTCGCCGGGCTCTGAAACAGCCCCAGAAGACTATAGGGAGCCGGACTGCTTCATGTCAGTTGGCATCCACTGGCCCTGTTCAGGCTCCTTGGAGTGTAGGAACTGTTTCAGGTCCGCCCGTGTCAGAGTACACGCAGAGGAAGATATATGTGAGCAATGTATCAGCAGAGCTTGATATAAAGAAGCTTGTGGAGTTCTTTTCAAAGTTTGGGGAGATTGAGGAAGGGCCATTGGGGTTGGATAAGCAGACAGGGAAACCTAGAGGATTCTGTTTGTTTGTATACAAGAATCTTGAAAGTGCGAGGAAAGCATTGGTGGAGCCACATAAGAATTTCGAGGGGCACGTATTGCATTGCCAGAAGGCAATCGATGGGCCTAAACCAACCAAGGGATACTACAATCAGCAGCATCAGCAGAAGCACCAGGGGCAGCAGGGATATTATCATCCTAGCTCGAAAAAGGGGAAGTATGCCGGGAGCAGTGGAGTGGGGCACACAGGGGGGCACTTGATGGCACCAAGTGCAGGTCCAGCCATGCATTCCATGGGGTTGAACCCTACAGTTGCACCTGCGGCTCTTGGGCAGGCTGTGGCTGCTTTATTGGCCTCACAAGGTGCAGGGTTAGGTTTCGGTAATTTGCTTGGAGGGATTGGATCTGGTGGGAATCAGCAGGGAGTGCCACCATCGATGAGTAATGTGGGTTATAGAGCTCAGGGTGGTGTTAGCGGGTATGGAAGTCTGCCTGGGATGCAAGGAGGATATGTTCCTGGTGGGACTAGACCGCAGCAAGGTGGTGCATCTTACATGGGTCGTGGGCACTAGGTAAGTTAAAGATACATGGATATTTTACTGTTATTAATTGTTTTAACATAAATTCTTTGCTGTGATGCCAAAGATTCAACTTGCTAGAAATGAAGCTTAGATCGAGTATTGTCTGACAATTGTTATCGAATGGTAAGACTGCTGTATGCATACATCAAAAAAGGGCAAGGTACAATATTCTTTAATCCTTATAGTACTACAATAAAAATTACAAAACTGACAAGTCTTTATAGCTGATTTAGAAATACTGTTCTGTAGATTGTTAGAAACTTAGAAAAACCAATTTTAATGAATACCATGGTTCTTATTCTCCAATATTATGATATATAGCTCAATACTTCTAGTAAACTGAATTAACCAGCAATAGGACACAATAAGGGTCCGTTTGATTGTAAAGGTGGAAAATGGGTAGAAAGAAAATGTTTTACTGGGAATTGAATTGCCTAAAATTTGTTTTACTGGGGATTGTAATTAATTGTGTTTGATTGGTATAATTTTTCACCTGGAAAATGTTGAAAGTTTGGTGTCCGTTTGACTTCATTTCTTATGAAAATTGTCCATTAAAGTGATAATTTTTTCTACCATTGCGTCTAAAATTTGTTCCAATTACCAAAAAGTAAAAATAAAAATAAAAATTTAAACAATTAGAAAAATTACCATATTCGTTTGACTTTTTTTGCATAGAAATTGTCAACAAAAGTGAAAATTCTTTTTGCAATAGTTGATAGAATTTGTTGCCATTGCTATAAAAAAAAAATAAAAAAAAAATAAAAAAAAAAAAAAGATGGAAATTGCTTTCCCACCTAATAGGTGGGAAAACAAAATCAAGAAAATGTGCTTAAATTGGTTGTACCTAGAAAAGGTAGGAAAAACAAAAGCCAAGAAAACTTTTGCAATCAAACACCATTAATTGCCTAAAGTTGGAAAACATTTTCTTTTTCCACCTAATTTTCTAGGCTATCAACCACACCCTAATAGTAGCATATACTCAGAAAATGACTAGAATTTATCAACCTTAAAATGAGCAATGAGTTTGGCCTGACTTGTACAACTAAACCACCCTCCCGTTTACCACTGGTCATAGGTGGGATTCGTCAATGTTAACCTTGTAGATTTAATGTGTCACGTTTCTTGGGTTTCTTTGGCTTTGTTTCGTTTGGAGTTCTGGTAGGGTCTGACTCATGTATGCTACCATTCTCAGTCATGTTCTCGTATTCAACTTTCACTTAGGGTTCTCTGTCAATCTAAGTGGGATCTTTCAGATTTTTAATCACTAAAACAGTTGGTTGTTTCTAAACTGTTGCACTGCAAGATTGATGTGATATTAATAAATTGTCGTTATCCTAAGAGTGGCAATGTGCCTAGCCGAGCCGGCTCAGCCCTTGAGCTCACGAGCGCTTAATTCAGATTTGGGACATTCTACTTATTTTTTAGTAGGCGGAGTTAAAATTGTACGCAGACAAATTGTTACTTGTACAATTTTTTTAAAGAATTGAATATTGTTAAGAAAGTAACAAATTATGATGAACTTAAAATATCATTTACCTGGGGGTGGCAATTGGGTTGAGCGGCTTGTCGAGCTTGACTCATGGGCTCCTTGGGTCCCGAGGGCGAGCCGAGCTCAAAAAAATTTAGGCGAGCTGAGCGAGCGACTCGTGAGCCGAGCCACAAGCCCACAAGCGAGGCTGTGGGCTCGTGGCTAAAATTTGACCAAAAAAATGTACCAATTTGATCACATTTTACTTTTGAAATATGAGTGTTGGGTCCCCAACAATTATCTAGTTTTTTTTTTTTTGAAACTATATAAACACCTGCCATTTTAACCCATTTTTTCTGGCTTGTGGCTAAAATTTGACCAAAAAATGTGCCAATTTAATCACATTTTACTTTTGAAATATGATTGTTAGGTCCCCAACAATTATCTAGTTATTTTTTTTGAAACTATGAGCTTGTTTGGTAGAGATTAAAATTGAAAAACTAGTCGTTATTGTTGACTTTTATTAGACGAGTGGGACCAATAACGGTCATATTTTCAATTTTAATTGGATTTTAATTGTTACCAAACATGCTCTATATAAATAATACCCACCATTATAACCCATTTTTTCTCACCAATTCTCTACAATTTATCCTCTATATTTTACGATCTAAATTTCTCATTCTCAATTCAATTCCTTATATGATTCAATGTATTCAACATTATTTAATTGTTCATAACCATTCCTTATATTTTCTTGCTCTGTTCTCAATTCAATTATTTATCTATTATTTTTTATCTTCTAGGTAGTAACTGATCATTGACACCACAATTCAAGTCTCCTATGTTTGATATTGATTTTATCGGTTTTAATGTCATCTTGATTCTCAACGATTTGGGGGGCCGAGCTCGGTCCACAAGCCGCTTGTCTGAGCGATTTCTTGCCTTGAATCCATGAATTATGACGTTTTAAACTTTAGGTGCTTTATATCAATATTGCTAAGACCATTTGTCTCAGGCATTTATAGGTTATACATTCTGATCTGCTTTTATTTCTTCTGCACGAAGCCTCTGGTCAGCTTTCCTTCATAATATCCTTATTATTTCCAATTACTTGTTTCACATTGCATTGTTTGATTGGCTTCTAAGAATATTCGTCTCCTATTTGCTGAGTTTGTATTCTTTGGTAACTATAAGTCTTGGATAAGTGGATGTATGATCATTTATATTGTACTTTTCTAATTATATTTCCAAGGTATGAATCAAGCTTTGGTTACTTTATATTTTATACTGAACTTTCTTTCTCGAACAAGTCTTTTTATGTTTGTATTTATTGTGCAGATTCTTCATAATATCATCAAACTTTTAGTTTTGGACTCTGGTGATACTTCTGAAGTTCGCGACCTAATGCACAATGACATCTTTCGTTGTAGACAAAAGCTCTTGTTTTCATAAAGACTAGAATTTAAACCATGTATTTCCTTTAAATGAAGTACTTTATGTTGTTGAATGCTTTTTAAAATCGTGTCGTATTTTGGTTCCAATAACATCTTTCTAAAAGGATCAAAAACCAACACGTACATCCCTGTATACATCTCTCCAGAATTTTAAAGTTGTTAATCTACTATCTTTTCTACTATTGATTTTAACGTTAGTTGTTCTCTTTGCTTTATTCAAAATTTTAAGCTTCATTTTGATGTTAAAGCACGTGGTGCTTTATTTCTCTCAAAGCAAAAATCCTATGCAACTACATTTGTAATTGAAGCGAAACATTAATTCAATTAGTCTTCCAATAGTTTATTCCATGGACAATTATATTTCATGGCATAATTGATAACTAATTTTCATTGCAATAAGATCTCGTTAACAGTTGTAATTGCAGGAATTCCGATAGTGCAGGCAAAGCTTATGACATCTTACTGCTGCTGCCATTTCTTTCATTAATTAAAAAAATTCCTTTTGATTTGTTTCACATAATTATATTTTGGTTGCATCTGAGAAATTCAATAAGCTATAAGGTTGTTTCAAGGGAATTTTAAAATTGGCGAATTGGAATCCACTGAATTCTGAAAAATGCTCTTTACGGCCAAAGGTTTTTTGCTCTTTTTTTTTTAAATTAGAAATTTTGAATATATTCCTAGGTAAAGGATCTTTTCAAAACTACTGTTTTCAATGTTCTACTTCAAATTCTAGTTGGTTGTCAAAGCTTTTGATTTCAGCCCGTTGGTGGGCTGATTATATTTTCCTCCTATGTAGAATTTTTTTATTGAATTGCTTCTGCGATGCTTCCTCAAAACTTCTTTCAGTCGTTGATTCAAATTATGTAGAATTTTTCTGTTGAATTGCTTCTCCGATGCTTCCTCAAAACTTCTTTCAGTCGTTGATTCAAATTGATAGTGTGGAAGCATTTAGTCCTTTGTCTTTTGGGTGTTGGCATTGAAAGAGCAGAGGAACCTAAACAAGAAGCTGATGCTAGAAGGGCTTTTGCATTATACCACTTTCTAGGATATGAGTCAATATGGTCATAAAGATTGCACTGCGAAGAAATTTTATATGGCCAGAAGAAAGATTGGATTTTTCCGAAGTTGTTGATGTGCGTACTGCTGATCGGTGGTTAGTGTCTTTTAGTGATTGGGTATATATGATGATATTGAATGTGCAATCTTGGAATTGAACGTCCTTTTTTACCTGGAAATTGCACTAGTCCACTTTCTTGGATACAGGAGTCTTTATGGTCATAAGGATTGTACCATGAAGAAATTATATGCAGCCAGAAGAAAGATTGGTTGTTGCCGAAGTTGATGTATTTGCTCTCTGGTCAGTGGTTATTGTGTCTTTGTTGCTATCGTGCATCATTCGCTGAAATTGAACGCGTGATCATGGAATAGAATGTCGTTTTTGCCCCAAAATTATTTGCTGCTTTGTGGCGGTGCTTTGATTATTTGCCATATGGTCAAGTGGCTTGTCAGTACACCCCAAATCCACTCTTTGTGCTCTTTGCATCTTGGGTATGCCTGGTACCGTGGAAGAGTGGACAGCCTTTTAACTTCTTTTTCTGCCCACTGAGTCCAGTCTAGTTTGGTTAATATACCAAACATGCCATTAGCATTCGTTAGGACACTTTGTTGCTGCTTCAATATTTGTTTCATGGTATGCAGTGCAAAAGTGTTTTTGCACATCCCAGTTTGAAAAGTACATGATATTTGTGTAGTGTCTTACGGATTGGGATTACCTTTTAAAGGATTATTATTGTGGAAATTACACCACTTGCCCCAATTTTAAAAAAATATTCATATAATACAAGTCAACATTTTTATTCACTTAAATACTACATATAATAGTAAAAGTGATATCCAAAAAATAACCTATATTCCAGCTATCATTGTGGAGCCAAACAGTCACTTATCAATCACACTCATTCTTGCTCAAAACCCCCCAGAATCACGTTGCTTTCAGCGAATCTCAAGATCATCTTCCACAAAAATGTTACCAGAAGAATCATCAATCCATTCTACAGAATTGCCCTCTTAATAGTTGAAGATTCCTTTAACCCATTTTGTTTCTATATACCATTTATGCATACGCTGAGTTTAGGGATTTTACAGATAGTAATCACTATATAACCCCAACTGGCATGATACATCACAGATCAAAGTAAATTTTCAGTTTCGGCGTTATACACTTCACTGTCGAAGTTACTGTTAATGGCAACCCCAAGTCGCTGATCAAACATATCCATGCTAGCACCATGCAGAATATCCCAAGAAAATGTGAATCACGCCATGAAGTTTCCAATATTAACTCGATGCAACATGAGTGCACGAATACACTGCTGATTTGAGAATTTTAACTAGTATACTGCTTGTTTACATTTGCGGTGAAGGAGAAATGCTTGTTAATAAAAAGTTGTAAAATTGAATTGACCATCTTATGACTGTGCATTGATAAACTAACATTCACCTCCATTGTGTCGTAATTGTCTCAGTATTAGCCATAATGAGCATTTCAAGAGTTTCTCAAGCTTTGTTCATTGTGAAAACGATACTCTTTTCTGATTGTTTTGTATTATCATATGATAAGAGGCATCAACCGTCCAGATGAGGTCATATGTTTCTTCATTAAACGATTCTTATTCATTCTCTTCTATTATAATAAGTTAAAAACTCAACACATTGTGTCATTCCAAATGTAATGATAGTTTGGATTCTTAAGCTATAACTTTGCTGTGAGTTTAAATCTCCCAAAGTCGAACCCTTTTTTTTTTTATATATATACACTAGTGCGACAAACGTGCGTTGCACGTTAGTTGGATAATGTTAAAAATGTGTGCATAACTTTTAGAGGAATTAATTTGTACATGTGTGAGGTATTCATAAGTTCTTTAGAGGATAAACTATTAGGATGTTGCCTCGAAACAGAAGTTCCTTTGTTAGTTTATGAATTCATTCCTAATGGAACTCTTTTCGATCTTATCCATGATGAGAGTCGTGAGTTTCCATTTTCGTGGAACATGCGCTTGAAATTTGCTATAGAAGTAGCAGAAGCACTTGCCTATCTTCATTCTGCAACTTCTATTCCCATTTATCATAGAGATATTAAGTCGACCAATATACTTCTTGATGAAAAATATGTGGCAAAAGTCTCAGATTTTGGAATTTCAAGGTCAATCGCAGTGGATCAAACTCATCTAAGTACACTAGTAAAAGGAACACTCGGATACTTAGATCCAGAGTACTTACAATCAAGTCAATTTACAGAAAAAAGTGATGTTTACAGTTTTGGAATTGTTCTTGTTGAGCTCTTGACTGGACAAAGGCCAATATCTCTTGATAGATTAGAAGAGGAAAGAAGTTTGGCTACAAAATTTTTGTCATGCATGGAAAGAAAGCAGCCTGAAGCAATTTTTGACATACAAGTTTTAGAGCAAGATAAGAGAGAGGAGCTTAATGCAGTGGCCAAACTTGCACAAAGGTGCTTAAACTTGAATGGGAAGAAACGACCAACGATGAAAGAAGTAGCCATAGAGTTGGAGAGTATTAAAATGTGTCAAATGCTTTCTAGTGCTTCTGATACCATGTCGCGTGGCACACATTTGAGCAAGTCAAAATCAATCATGACTTCAGATGATGACTTCACATGGAAAAGTACTCAAGACAAATCCATCCCTTCATCAAGTGCATCTCCCTTAAAGATTCACAATTACTGATCGATGCCTTCAGTGGTGTTTCTAAACAATTTTCTCATTTGTTTCTTTTTGTAATTGTCACCTAAGCAACTAAATAACGTTAAAGTGCAATTTTC